>SMGU01010911.1:0-15779 GCA_004348175.1 Puccinia novopanici
AAAAAAAAAGATAAGAAAAAAAAGGCAAAGGATGTAAATGGGAGGATAAAAGATTAATGAATTTGGATGAGTGGCCAGATAAATTTGATACTTCATCCACAGCCTTTTTATTAGGGGTTTTCAAATTTGAGGCAAAGCAACTTGATTGAATTTTGTAAATTTTCTCTGCACAATAAACCATGAAAATTGAGCTGCCAAAATCCATGCAAGTGGTTAAATGTGATAGGGATGACATGATGCCTGAATTTTGGAAGCTTGATCTACATGATTTTCTGTGAAGAGCAACTTTGTAATATTCAGGAAATTCACTTGCACCTAACTTTGAGTCCCCAGAAGCATTGACATTGAGTTGCTCATGCTGATTCAAAAAAATAAAAATTGATGCAAGTTCATATACCATCTGAACATTTCTGGGAATAAAATGCTTTGAGGGTGTGGTGATAATCTTGAACTTGGCTTTCAAGCATCCAAACAGTCATTCTACCACATTTCATAGTGACATGTTTAGTAGGTTGTATAACTCTTGAGATCATTGTGGCTTAATTCCAGAAGATGATTGTTCTTTGAAATAATAATGGGTGACTCAAAATGGTGTGATTATTCTATTTTGGAGTGAATAGCTGGCATCTGTGAATTCAGATTTCTTGTGTTGAATGGTGAAATTTTTTCAAAGAGTGTTTGCAAGCACAGTATCATTGTGTGCAATCTCTTCCCAACCAGCCAATAGAAAGAGAAATTCAAAGTCAAAGCTAGCCACAGCAAGGAGATTTTGCACAAGGAAACCCTTTTGAGTGCAATAAGATTTCGGCTGGCTCAATGAGAATTCGACAGGAATTAGAAAATCATCCAACATACCCAAACAGCTCTTGAAACCTGCATATGTGGGATCCTGCAGTTGCTCAGGTAGGGATTTTGGAGAATTCAAAGTGACATATTTTGGGTAAAGGTCCACCAGTGCATTGATAACAGAATGAAAATAACTTTTGAGATTTACAAGACAATTAGCTGAAACCTAGAATCAATGAGATTTCTTTTAAATAAATACCTTTGGACTGCAAACAATCCCCAATGGAAATTCACCACTTTTTTTTGCATTCATTTTTTTCAAAAAAATATAAGGATTTTATCCTCTACCTGAACTAACCATCCATCTTGAAGCAATCCTTATAGTCAAATCTTGGCCACAAGAGCATCAAATGAAGTCCATTCAAGTGTTGTGACCTCAAGGAATAACTCCAGCCAAGCTTCCTCAAGGAGGAATATTGGAAGATGTGCTTTTCCTCCATAACTTTAGTAGGCCCTGGTATTGGATAATCAGTTGAGGAAAAACATCCCAAAAAGTGAAAGTGCACAATTCAAGAGCAAAATAAAAAAATTTGAATTTGTGCATCCATTGAGGTAACATTAAAAGATACTGCCGGGCTTTGTATGTGTTGAAGGTGTGGCTTTTGAGGTGTTGGATGTGTAGTTGTGGTACATGTTTTTGATAAAATGTGGTTTTTGATTTCCCTGAAACTCAGAAAATGGTTTTCACAGATTTGAAAAAACTTTGAGTTCACAGATTCCCACACACAAAATCCTGGAAAAAAATGTTATTGAACCTTACATCTGGGCTAAGTTGCAGATTAATATTATTTACATCTGATGGAAATTGTGCTATTATTTTAGGTGCTTTAATTAAAACCATTTTTTATTGTTTTTAGTGAACCAAAAACACACTTCTTTTTTTGGAAGGTTAGGTGATATATCTCCATGATAAACCTGGGAAATGCTACCACAAAATCATTTGACGCCAAATTAACAGGCTTGGTTTGAGCCTTGTGACATGGTTGGGCTTGGACTTATCTGTTGTAATTTACTGCCATCTCTGCTAAATTATATCAGATTGAATACTGAATGTGAAAATGGGTCATATGTCTGTTCCTTTTTTAACAGGATGATTTTCTAAAATCCTTAATTCAAGAAAACCTTCAATTGAGCTGGTATTGGTGAAGCTGAAAAAACATCAACAAATCCCATCACCTGGAAATCTTACACCACAAAAAATGTTGTTTTGCTTGCTAGCAAGCGATATTCAGGAGCTCAGACTGAGTTTAGGTTCAAGATCCTTGTGAAACTCCAGTGTGCATTGACTGAAAACAAAGGAGTGCCTCCAGAAAGGGAGGAGCTTCAACCAGAGCTTCCTCAATGTCAGTTGCTAGCAACCAAAATTTGGCAACTCATGGTGTTAGACCTATTCTACTGGATATTTTATTTTATTTTATTTTATTTTATTTTATTTTATTTTATTTTATTTTATTTTATTTTATTTTATTTTATTTTATTTTATTTTATTTTATTTTATTTTATTTTATTTTATTTTATTTTATTTTATTTTATTTTATTTTATTTTATTTTATTTTATTTTATTTTATTTTATTTTATTTTATTTTATTTTATTTTATTTTATTTTATTTTATTTTATTTTATTTTATTTTATTTTATTTTATTTTATTTTATTTTATTTTATTTTATTTTTTATTTTTATTTTTATTTTTGATCAGAAGAAAATTTTGTCTAGGTTTTGTATCTTTGTGCCAAAATTAACACAAGAATATAAAAATTGTTTCTCTTTGAGAAAATTCCTCTGCAGGTCTTGAAACTTGAAATTTTTGGGTAAACATACCATCTGGCAACTTGGGCGTTGATTGTGGGGGGGCTTTTGAAGATTTTTTGAATTCATTTTGATTAAGTTTTAAGTTTTTTATGTATTTCTACCAAAATCCCTCCATGAATCCCTCATGGAGGGATTTTGAGGACATCAAATTTTCCACTTAATTCTCTTTTAATTTTCAGTTTATGTGCTGTGGAAATTTTATCTGCACACAGATATCCTGTGGATCTATTTCTCCCACCTACCCCAAAGGCCTTTATCTGCCTTCATGATAGTCCAATCAATGGTGTTCTGGGTATTCCAGGTCAATGGTGATAAACCCAACATGAACCAGCTACCAGATATTAATGATTACTCTAGAATGTGTCACCTGGGCTCCTAGAAATACAAACAAACTAAAAAAACTTGATTTTGGTATTTGGTTGTTGTTCCACAGCTCCAGTGACTTGACAATCTGATTGAATGTAAATCATCTATTGGTCCTGCAATTGTTGGAAAAAAAGCATGTACCAAAGGACCATTCCATGCATAAGAGTAAGTTTGAGGTGACCGGGCAGAAGTCTTCTGTGGTTCATTGTGTTTATCTCTGCAGAGACTGTGAAAATGAAGATGTGTCTGTTGGTACTCAAACACATGACTTCAGAAATGCGGAGACACATTCTAGAGTGCTGCCTTAACCAACTAGGCTACAGATGCTTGTGGTTGCCATGGTGGTTGGGTAGTAGTGGTCATGGTTCAAATGAGGTGATACATCATGGTAGCACACTAACTTTTACCTCAAATTTCTGGTTACATGAGTGTACCTCCAATGAAAACCCCAATTTCAAGAATGAGCTAACTTTTTAAAAGTGGGACCAGTTGGCACATTTGGCCCCCTCTTTTATAATATAATTATTCTTAACTGCTGAATTGGTTTTGAAGGAATAATCAATTTATTATCTTGTTAGAAAAACCTAATTTCATTTCCAAATGTTTAAAAAAACTAGTTCCAGTGCTTTTTGGTCAAAATGTGCAGCATAGCATAGCAGTTGTGTGTGGTTTTGTAGGTATCTGTAGCTTACATTTGTCCTACGTGACATATTAGCTACAGAAAAATTGACAGCTGTCAATATTTAGGCAACACTTGGCTTGTGCATATTACATAGCAAGCCTGAATTATTCACTAACAGATTATCCAACCGTAATTTTTTTGAACAAGAAAATAAAGTATTGACAAAATAGTTTTTTTTAATTATTGTTCTCAAAAAGAAAAGCACACAAAGAAGAAGCCAATATTCAGGGAGAAATATTTCCGAAACTACCGAGCCAAAAATCTTTAATTTCTTTGGAGGTAGCGAGCCAAAAATAGGCACCCGTACGATGGTTGAAGCTAGTGCAGAATGGGTTTGGATGCATCCGGACAGCGAGCTTTGGGATCCAATTGAATTTGCCAGGTAGTTTGAGCGTGCCAGCAGAGATTTTCTTCCAGAAGATATCCATGAAGAGCAGTACTTCCTCTATCTCTTCTTTATCCGTGATTATCTCCTCCTTGCCTGTCTTCAGCATAGAGATATCTTTGAGGATGAGGTAGGTGGATATCTTGGTAATGTTTTCCACAATCTTCATGAAGCTCTTAGCTGTTAACCGCGGCCTTTTGCCCATTTCACCAGACATGAGCTGCCCGTCGAGTCTGGCTTCAATCCTACCCATGATTTCATCTGAAAAAATCGGGTATCTCTCCAGCTCCAAGGTTCTGTCTGTGAAGTACAGGATCCAGTATACTTCATTCATGGTCTCATCGTGTTCCCGCCTGTTTGTTTCCGATTTTCTCTCCCTTTTCGACTGTGCTTTTGTGGTGTGTAGTGGTCCGGGAGCGGCAGGCGCTCTCTCTTGACCACTATCGCCCTTGTTTCCGTGCAATTCATGTCGAGTCTCGACCGCACCTTCTGGATGTTGCGCCACCTCAGTCAGCTGAGATTGGTCCGTCATTCCTCGCTGCGCCGAGCTTTGCTGGATTTTGATTTGGAACTTCCTTTTCATCTGTGGTGAAGAATGGACGTTAGCATTTTGAGGCACCTCAGTGAACTGAGAGTCGTCCGTGATTCCTGGATGTGCCGATCTGCTCGGGATGTCGGTTCGGGACTTCCTTTTCCGCTGTGATGAAGATTTGACTTGACCACCTTCCCCGAATGGGGGCTCTATTAATGGAAGAGGGGAGTCATTTCTGTGAATCGAAGAAGACGAAGCCAGGTAGCCGTTTTCACCGCGAAGAGGATCATGGTCGTGATTCCCAAAAGCACAGCCGTTTTCTTCGCCGTGCAGGAGGGAGGCAAAGCCTGCGTACAAAGGATTCTCTGCACAAAGATACGCATCTCCAGTGGAGAGCAGCCCACGACGAGGAACATACAGAGGGTGCAACTCCTGTGGCTCGCTAAATTGCTGAGGAGTGTCGAAGATGGAAGTTGAGGATTTAGCATGAGGATCAGTTGCCGGTGTAGGCCATGGCAAGATGTTATAGCTGCAACTCCCGCTTTGCTTTTCTCCCCCTTCGGGCGACTTAGTAACCTTGGAGAATACCGTCGTGTAGCCCTCCGTAGGGGCAGCATTAACTTGATTGAAATAGAGCTTAGCGAGCATGAAGGATAGAGCGGTATAAACATAGCATATTGAGGTCATGGGGGTGAAAGTCAAATGTTGTAATTGCCGGGAGAGGATCAAGTGCCAAGTGCAAGGTTTAGTAGTAATTTGGATCTCAAGTAGTGGAAAGTTTAATCTCAAGCAAAGCGTGGCAGGCTGAGTGAGTAAGTGAGCTTGGAATGGAAAATGTCTCCACTGTATATGTAGTGATTCGTCCCCTGCTGGGATCTGCAGAAACGGCGGGCAGCTCCGACGCCTTGATCCAAAACGCACCAGGAGCTGCGTAGCGGCAGTCGCCAGACCGAACGTAAGACAAGTCCTGTCTCCCTCTTCTCAGCGCGAAACGCCTACCTTCCGTCAAACAGCATCATGACTTCCGACCTTCCGATCTGGACGGAGGCTATACCACCCCCACAAGCGCAGTCTAAAGGCGGGTTAGGAGAAGACTCTCGCGCAGCCTTTTGACTGACTAAATGGCTGCACGGTAGCCGAAGGTTTCAAAGTTGAGTTGTGCATGCATGCAGACCATTTTGCAGAAAATATTTTCTGCAAATCCTTCTGCCTGAATTCATTCAAGATTTTTTGTGAATGAATGCATGCAGAACAGAATTCGTATGTTTCACTTCCCTCCTCTTCCCTCCTCCAAAAAGTATACTTTACCCCTTCAATTCAATGTTTTCTAATTTCTGCAAAAAGATCTGCATGCCTGTCAGAGTCTACTTTGAAACCCACTAAAACTAGTTACACGGATATCTTGAATATCTCGACTAATTAGCCGTTTTTCATCAATCCATCAACACTCTGCTTCCCTCGGCTTGCCCGGGCACCTTAGCGATCAAGTCTGGCCACCCCTGCCAGCTACTCATTGGGACTCCACACATTTGCACCTTTTCAATGATAAAAAAAAAGATTTTTTCAGCCTTTGTAATCATATTATTCCACCGCTGAGATACACTAGGGCACATATAAGTAGAGTGCAGATTATTTGAGTGCACCTAGTGTATCTCAGCAAGTGCTGGATGGAATAAAATTATTCCAAACGTTTAAAAAATGTTTTTTATTATAAAAAAGATTTTTAAACCTTTGGAATCATGTAATTCAACCCAGTACTTGCTGATACACTAGGGCACACATAAGTAAAGTGCAGATTATTTAGTGCCCCTAGTGTATCCCAGCAAGTACCGGGTGGAATAAAATGATTCCAAATATTGAAAAAAAAAATATGATAAAAAAGATTGTTTCAACTTGTCTTCAAAAGGTTGAAACAATCTTTTTTATCATTGAACATATTGTTTCAACAGTTGGAATCATTTAATTCAACCTAGTCCTTGCTGAGATCATTGGAGTTTTTGCTACATACTTGCTTCACTAATGGACATAGATTTTTTCAAGCAATTTGAATATATAACCAAAATTTCAGGGAGTAGTACCTAATTCTACTTAACCCTTTATTCATAAGAATCACTCATTATCAACCAACACCCCTTCTTTGGTGAGAATTTAATCCCTTCTGTAATAACATGCAGAAACAATCTCCTGCACATGAAAATTTTGAACGGGTTGGCCCATTTGGCCGCATCGCCAGAGAGGTTGGATAGCATGAATATAATCTTGCTATGGTCTGTTGGGAATCGGTCCAGATGAGCTAAGCAGTGCAACCCTGTATGGTGGAGGAAAGCCTGTGCCGCGGGTCCACGAGTGCCATCAAAACGTTCAGGAAGGCGTGCTAAAAGATTGCTTGCTGAGAATGGGGTTGGGCCAGGCGCGTTTGCAGGATTAGGGATTGTCGCTCGTAATTCTCGAGCTTCCTTTTCAGCCTGTTGACGAATTTGGCATTCTTCATTGACAGTAGTCATGAGAGCCGACATTTGGGCTAGCAATTCGGCTACTTGACGTTGAAGTTGGTCAATTGATCCGGGGACAGACTGGCCAGGCGGCATCGGCATACGTTCAGACATTGTAATTGTTGGGGAGAGAGAGTTCTAGTTTGATGATGTCGGAGAGAGGGATTCTAGGTTTCTAAGTTTGAGATTGTTGTATCTTTGAGTTCTAATTTAATAGAGAGAGGGGAGTTCTGAGTTCTGATTCTGGAATTCTTGTATCTTCTAAGTCTCCGTCTCTGAGTAATAAGATCTTGCAATATTTTATGGTCTGTTCTAGAGAGGGAGAGTTCTGGGTTCATGCCTCTTGGAGTGGTGATCTGCTAACTTAGTAGATTGCAAGATGAGGAAGGTTCAGCCTGCAGGTGTGTCTGAACTTTTAAGTCTACACAGTGGAAACCCCCGGCATCTGATCCAGGGGGTTTGCATACAAAAGTGCCACTGGTTTAGCTCATAACAAATTTCAAGGATTGGAATGGACATAAATTCAAAAACAGCTTGCAATCATAGGAGAAATTTTTTTTTGACTCACTGAGAAGGAACAACATAAAGATAAGGGTAAGAAATGACACATAGGCAACTGTGACAGAAAAATGTTAAGGAGAGGAGGTTGTGTCAGCTTATGTGCGGAAGTGTTAGCTGGAGTGTGGTACAATGTTGTACTTACTACCAAGGCATTAGCCAGGGAGGTGGAGGGCCAAGGGAAGTGGAGTGTTGATTGATTGACAAAAAATGGCTAATTCAAGACTCAAGGTGGCTCACAAGGAGGGATATTCAAGATATCTGCACAACTCAAGATATTTTTGATTTGGCTGCCATGTGGCCATTTATTCAGTCAAAAGGCTGTGTGGGATTCATCTCCTAACCCGGATTTTGACTGCACTTGTGGGGGGGTATAGGTGCATGGTTCTCCTCCAACTGGCTGATTTGAGCAATGCCCACACAAGAAGCCTTGAGCACCCAGACTCATAAAAACAAAGACAAGCTGGGGTGGTTATATGGCGGTATTTCACACCTGAGGCTGTCAACAGCACTTCTTAAAAATCTTGAAATCATGAAGCAGCCACACATCACACAACAAGCAGTCATGTCAGATTCAGAAAATTGCGCATCAGGGTGATCGGATTCTTCTGCTCATCTGCCAACACATGCCAAAGGCTGCAATGTTTGATGTTGGGCATAAAGGTGGATTTACCATTTAAATTCAAGAAAGAAAAAAAAATATAAAGGCACATGAGCTAGGAAGATATTGATTTCACAAGAGGGTACAAATCCATGGGCAGAACAGAGCTCATGTGTGGAAGGAAGGCTTGCAGACCCATGACATATTGCTTATTTTCAAGACTGATGACATGGACAAGGTTTTACAAGATTGAGCGCCTTCTGGGCACACTGAATGTATTTCTTAGCCCACCTGGCTCTTGGCTAATGTCCTACTCTGGGGAGCAGGAATCCAAAATGCCAATGCAAAGTAACTGGAAATGTATGTTTTGATCTCCCAGGTCAACCTGTTGTCTGAATCTGACTCAAAAAGCCAATTGCCAATTCTTTCTGTGTTGTTATTTGATTCAATGAAGCTGATAATTTACTATTCTGAGTTGCTGCAGAAATTTGTGCCTATGCATCCCTGGCCTACATAATCCAGCATTCATCCTTCAAATTGTCGGCCATCCCAAAAGCATTGAAACATCCACTGGGCTGCAGTTTCTATATTTGGAGTCCCACCCACTTTGAAAACTTAAGCAGTTTGCAATCACTGACATCAGGTTGATCATTTGGGTCTTCAACATGCAACCCACCAGTTTTGAAGGTGTGACCCACCCCGGAATCTTGGGGACATCTGAGTGGGTTTTATGTTCAAAAACCGTGCCACAAGGGTGGGTCGGACTCACAGGTCAAATTTTTTAAAAATTTGGATTATTTTTCACTAATTTTTTGGAGGGTCAAATTGAAACATATTTGATGATAATAAATTTTTTCCCTACACTTTTTAGGGTACAGAATTTAATGAAGTTTATTTGTCCCAAGAAAGATTCTTTTAATATTTTTGTCACTAAAATCCACTTCTTTCTACATCTGTGATGTAGGTTGAGTGAAGCCTAGATTGATGAGGATAAACTCTTCCAGATTTGGTTAGCTGTTCTTTGTGGCACTTTTGAACTGAAGGAATCAAATTGAGATTGGGGGTAGCTGCTATCTTTGAGATTTCTTTTAGCATGTCCTTCTCTTAAACAATGCTAAATAAGGGGTCAACCCAGCATCATTTTTGCATCCAAGCCTTGTGTGCTTGTAGGGAGTGGTGGTAAGTTCAGCTTAATGTGCTATGGGAACAGGACCAAAATAATTCCATCCGGTTGAATTTGGAGACATTTTCCAAAAAACCGTTGGCTGTCTAGGCAGGTGATAACCTCTTGTTCTGAGTTCAGTTGGTTGAAAGCTTCGTGTTCCTTGTGAATCTCGGGAAGAAGCCCTTGAACTCTTGATATCGAACGTAGCGTGCCTACATGAAGCACCCCTGGCCTGGCTGCCCGGGTGTTGTGGGTTGTATATAGTACATAGTGTAGTGCCGACTTGGTAGCCAAGCGGTCAGTGCGCACTGTTTTCCTTTTATTCACATTTCACTACACCGGGCAATCATAACTATCATGATCGCAATCCAAGCACTGCGCTGAAAATTGGCCAGTGGGGTAACGGATCGAGTGTGTGGAATTTTCCTCACACTCGACCACAATGGAACCTCCGCTGCAAAAGAAAGCTATTGATATCAGCTGATGGTCAACAGCTCGCTGGATCACACCAAAACTCCCAAGTCACGTGGCTCAATTCTTCAGGTCGCGTTCAATGACGCGACGAATCGACGATAGAGGTGATAGAGAAGATTATATGGGACATAGACAGTTAAAGCTTTTGGTCAGCATGGCCGCAGGCACTCAACAACCAGATTGTGTTGTTCCGTCCGCTCCCATGGGTTGAACATTTTGATCAAGCAAGGCGCAAGACACCCTCATCCTCGGCGGCTTATATTATAATCTTTGACCGCGGCGGGCTAGTCGGTCACAAATGCTCAGCTTCAGTTCCTACTACCGTTGGCATAGGGGTCACCACTGAAGCTCATGACGAACCTCAAGGTTGGCTTGGGTATGACCACCGAAGCCTTATAACGATTTGGTCTTTCAATTCGCAAATACCGAGTTCCCTCAGTATTTTTCAGTCTCCGTCAGTTTTTGTTCCCACCCTCAGCATCGGTGAAGTATCTATCCCTTGCAAGCCGGCTTTGCAAGACACTTTGTTTTTGCTTGCGACAACTTCTATTTATATTTGATTCCATCGGATTATTCGCTATGCTCCCTTGGGCACTTTCCGGTCCACGTTCCAGAATGTCTCGGGTTGATGGCAGCCCCGCTCACTCGTCTTGGGTCAACGCACAAAGTGAGTAGACCGGAGCGCCCAGTACATGCTTTAAATGACAACGAGCCAAATGCTTAACAACTGGTACTGACTCTGTTTTATCAATATTATGGTAATGAAAACAATCTTAAAGTAGACCCCCGAGATATACCAGCCGCTAGGGTACGTTCAAATTCGAACTTCTCCGCGAGCCTCCCAGGAAGATCCTACGGAGAAGGAAATATGATGCGGTATGATGCATTCAATAGTCAAAGTATTAAACGTGCTCATGTGAGTATTTATTACACGGAGATCAGTTGGCAAGGTTGGTGGAGTCAAGTTTCATTCTGAGCTTTCGATATATTCAATGCTGAAATCGCTTCATGGATACCTTCAGGAGTCGTCAATCTAAGCCAGGTTGCTACAAGAGCTCAGTTTTGTGGCGATAAGAAAATACGAGTAAGTGACACCTCATTCCTTTCAGAGGACTTGTTTACCTTGATTTCCAATGCCTGATACAACCAGCTAACGAAAAATTGCCTCAGCTGAAAGACTTAAGACTACTTGAGTCAAGCGTTGGCGCACCTTTCGTCTCTATCCAGGCAGAATCAATCTTTGTATGTAAAACTACTGAAACAAGGGAAACTGGAAAGCGAACGTTGACAGAATCATTTTTCTTAACCCAGATAAACACAGATGGCTTTCGAGCTCTCATCAATGAAGATTCAGTAGCTATTTTGAACGATCCAACTGGGACTCAGAATGAATATCAAAAATTACAAACCATCAATCCTGGCAATGAAGGCGCCGCCCTTTCATATAGGCGCCAGTTCACAGCTAAACTTCTTAAAGCCATTTCAAATCATCATGAGCTACAAAAAAGAGCCCAGAGAGAAGAGAGGAGTGTCTACTCAGTGGAATATCCTGGTGAACTTCTGTAAGGATTCCCTACATTTACATACTCAAATTTGCGTCCAGATCAAAAGAATGTCCCGAAAAAATTGAAAGAATGGGATGCATTATGCTACCGGCAACAGCGCGCTTGGAAGTATTCTTGACATCATTTTCGCATCGCTCGAGCATGATCATGAGGTTCTGAGGGCGTCAAATCGAGTGCTTCTAAGCACGCTCGATAGGGAGATCAGTTAGTCGCTCTTCTTTCACTTCTGTTAGGTTACACAATTACTCACCATGTATATACTATATATTTAGATTCACATACAGTTTGTACCCCCCGGGGGAATCCGAAATATCAAATCTTAACCATATTTTTCCTTCTGCTCATCTCGCTCTACAGGTTATGAGCCTGCGTTGATAGAGCTTAACTTAAACCTTATATTACTCGTAAAGTCGATTCTGACTCGATTACCCTCATAATCATCCTTAAGTCGATTCCGACTCGACTGTTCTCGAACCACCGTCCCGGTTCCGTTCCGGCGTATCGTTTTTTTCAGCCGATTCCGATTCGGTTTGTCTGATTTTGTATCGTTGATTCGGCGGGGTATTGATCCCTCAAAGTAAGTTCTCCTAAACGTGTGCATCTTCGAAGCGGTTTGTGGCGAACTACTAGCCACATTCGTGAGCATTCGGCAACCTGTCTTCCCCTCCGACTCCAGAAGAGCCCCGATTCACTCCGTCGATAGAGGAGCCGAGATTGACGCGTTCGGGACGATCTTACGGACCACCAAGTATCCCCGTCAATCAACCACCGATCACCAAAGGTTCTTCCGGCGGCATGTCGAATCCGCCTCCCCCCAATCCTGAGAAAGGGAAAGCCCCGGCTCGAGTCGACACCCCCCCTGCTCCTCCTGTGACCGTCGATCATTTGGCCAAGCTAATCGAGGCTGTCAGTCGGCGCGACGCGACGCCTGCACCGGCGGGTATTGAGCACACGTCCGGTATCAACCGGGCAATTGCATTGGCTGATGCGGTGACCAAGTATCAAAAGCTTGGACGTGCGATTGAGCCGCGATTGGAGGAGGACGGCTCGAATTTCCCTGTCTGGAGGGCTTCTTTGGCGAACACCGTTGGCACGGTGTATGAGTCGCCGAAGTATTTCGATGTCGACGTGGACGACGACCAGCTGGACCGAGGGAAACTGATTGGTATACTGGTTGAAAATAGCATTCATCCCAATCTGGTACCGGACGTACAAGGAAAGCAGGGTCGTGACTCTTTCAAGCGGTTGCGTGAGCGTTTCGGGAGTGTGTCGTGGACGTACATCATGTCGCGATGGGCGAAATTCCTCGGAGATGGTGATGTGGCTGGGAATGTTAATGTCCTTCATGCGGAGATGAAGACATGCTTGGAGGAAATCCGCCATCAGACTGGTGGGATTACTGAGGATCTAATTTTGGCAATGGGATTGCATTTCAGATGTTGGGCGAATTATGAGGATATCGCCAACGCTCTTGACTCCCGGCTGGCGGTGGACAAACAAAGCAAGGTCATGGCAAAATTGTGTTGGAACTGGCGGGCCGTTTTGAATCTGGCTCGGCACCCGCAAGCTTGGTTTTTGCGTTCAAGTCTCAACATCAAGGCAGAAGAGGGCCAAGAATGTCAGGAGGATCAGCTGGGGGTGATTCTGGTTTGGTAATGTCGCGGAGTGCAGATTGGGCTTGGCGTGTGCTGAACGAGTGTAATCCCTGTTGATACTGTTGGGAATGGGGTCATTGGGTGAATGACTGCCCATTGAAAAAAGCAGGAAAACCTCCTATGGGTGATCCTCGTCAATTTTACCGGCCAAACACACGACTCAAGAAGTCATCTGTTTGCCATCCTAGACTTTTGTTGTCTGCAGGACCGTCAAACCAGGATCAATCCAAGGCGGGAGCGGCTAATGTTGCGGCAGTGCAACAACATCCTGGAAACACCGATCATGTCTTGTTGGACTCGGGGGCCACAGATAGTGTCTCCAATGATGTTAGTCTTTTTAAATCAATGAAAAAAATCTCCATGAGCCTTATTGTCGCCTCGACAGAGCAGTTTTCCATAGATCAAATCGGAGACATTGAGCTTCAAACTTCTGCGGGTGTGCTTTGAGTATCAGGGGTTCTGTTCTGTCCAAACATCAAGGGCACCATTATCTTGCTTGGCAAGTTCAAGCAACTCGACGGGAAGGTTGAGTGGGATGGCGACACATACACTTTGGTCCAAAACAGCATAAAATTTACTTCGATTGAAATTCAAAATCAATGCTTTCTTCCTATTTCTCGTTGTTTTACTTGTATCAATGCTGTTGAAATCCATCTGCGGGTACTGAATGAGTGTATGGGGCATTTTTCCCTTCAAACTATTGATAAGACAATCCGAGCGGGTGATGTGGTGGATTCGCCAGGAGTAAGACAACTAAAACTGGACTCATGTTGTGAAACGTGTGCCACTACAAAGGCGACTAGGAATTCTGTGTCTTTGCCATAAAGGGATATTTGCAATGAGCCGGGTGATGTAATTGCTGCTGATGTTGTGGGACCTTACAAGAAATCCGTGGATGGCTGTCAGTACATCCTGACTATTCAAGACCTTTCATCAGGACTGGTGTCGGCTCTGCCTCTGAAGTTGAAGGGGGAGGCGACAAACGAAATTATGTGGTGGATCGGTCAGTTTATCACGTTGTCCAAGTGGGCTGTTAAGAGGTTGCGGACTGACAATGCGCTTGAATTCGTGGCGAGCAAATCTTTGTCGGAGTATCTGCGCAAGATGGGAATAATCCACGAGAAGTCGGCGCCTTATGAACATTATCAGAATGGAGCGGTGGAAAGGACAAACCGGACGCTTGCTGAGATGTCGCGGGCGCTGATCCACTCCAGGGCGTTACCTCCGACATTGTGGTCATATGCGTTTCGCCAGGCTGCGTACGTCTTCAATAGAATCCTCCATCACGGGAAAGAAATCACGCCCATCGAACAAATTCTTGGGAGAAAGCCATCATTGGGAATGCTAAGGGTCTTTGGGTGTGTAGCCTATGCTTACGACCATACTCACACCAAACAGGTTGTGCCCTATGCAAAGAAATTCCGGCACGTGGGTGTATCACCGGATTCAAAAGCATGGTTGCTGTGGTGTGAGGAATCTGGGAAAATCATCATGGCGGCGTCAGTGAGGTTTGACGAAGCGCCGGTAATACACGCGGCGTACTCAATGGCTGGTGTGGAGGACCAGGAGGCAATTGTATTGGTGATTGAGTGTGGAGGGCTCGGCGATTTTCGTTTGGGGAATGCGTTGGACGATCAGGACACTGCGGTGGCAGTAATGGAAGCACGGGATCCTCATGGGGCGGACTCGCCATCGTACGAGGAGGCGGTCAAATCACCTGACGCTGGATCATTCATGACGGCAAGGAAATCACACCAATAGAGATTGTACTTGGCCAAAAACCTTCTTTGGGCATGTTGCAGGTGTTCGGGTGTGTTGCCTATGCATATGATCATACTCACCCAAAACAGATAGTGCCATACGCCAAAAAGAGGCAACACATTGGGGTCTTGCCGGATTCTAAGGCATGGGTGCTATGGTGTGAAGAAACAGGGAAGTTCATTACGGCGGCGTCTGTGCGCTTTGATGAGGTGCCTGTGATACATGCAGTGTACTTGTTGGCTGGCGTGGAAGACGGGGAGGCAATTGTTTTGGCAATTGCTTGTGAAGGTCTTGGGGATTATTGATTGGGGGATGTGTTGGACAAGCAGGACGTTGTTGTGGCGGTCATGGAGGCACAGGACCCTCATGGGTTGGATTCACTGTCGTATGAGGAAGCTGTGAAGTCACCTGATGTGGAAGAATGGAAGGCGGCAATGGAAGAAGAGAAAGCATCACTTGAACATCATCAGGTGCATGAGGAGGATGACCAATCAAAGGACAAAAAACGTTTGCTGAGGTCGTGTTGGTTGCTAGGGACAAAGAGGACCATGCAAGGAGCTTTGCGGCAAAGGAAAGCTAGAATTATCGTAGGAGGTCATAAGCAATTGAAGGGCGTAAACTATTCTGACACCTTTTCTCCAACTCCTACTTTTGCATCTTTGAATGCGGCGCTAACAATAGCAGCAAAACATCAATGGCCCATTGTGGAACTACTCTGGGGAGAGATAGAGCTTGGAAGGGAAATAGACAAGATTCACTAGTAATAATGTAAGTTGTGACTAAGGGTGCTGATATAAGAGCTGCCTTCCTATCTAATGCTGAGCTTGGGAGAGTTGCACTAAGAAAAATAAAGAATATAAAGGGTGTGGCTAATTCTGACAGTTCTT
>SMGU01010912.1:0-30275 GCA_004348175.1 Puccinia novopanici
TACAGGACTAAACTGCACAGCCATCAGGTCATGTGCCTGCACAGCCTGTCAAAAAGATGGTGTCATAGAAGGAAAATCCACTAAAATAGCTCAGATCTTGGGTCAGGTGATCATGCACAGCCACATACAGACTAAATTAGATCCGATCTGGAGTGAGGTGATTGATGCACAGCCACATAGAGACTAAATTAGATCAGATCTTGGAAAATCCACTAAATTAGACTGCATGCACCTGCATAACACTGCATGACACCACATGGTATCTGCAAGAGTCATGTGCTCAGACCAAACACACTAAACTAGATCAGATCTTGGAAAATCCACTAGTTTAGCCTGCATGAGCCCGCATGCATCGTGCATGTCCATGTGATTGAGAGTATGGGGTGGTTGTCCTGTATGTAGTATGTGGTTGTATTTGTATGGTGTATGTAGTATGTTGTTGTGTTGGTTGTGTAAAGACTGTGTTGTGTAAATGATAGTGGTGGTTGGTGATATGTACTGAAGGTGGCCAAGGAGGTTGTGTAACTTCTGATCCAAGGGGTTTGAGAGGTTGCGGTCCAAGGTGACCATAGGGTAAATTGAGCCGTAGAGTCCGTTTCTCCAATCAGATATGCTGATTTCTGGCCTGTTGTATGAGAAAAGATAGAAAAAAGAGAGAAAGAAAAGAGAAAAAGAATAAAAGAAATAATTTTTTAATTTTCAACATTTAAGAATGACGGAGAATAATGAAAATCTACTGGTGGACGTGTCGGGTGGTGTTAAGAAAATCGTCGTTCTGAATGATACCAATTTCAGTTCTTGGTGTACTTCTATTCTAGATCATTTAATCTTAAAAAATCTAGAAACCTTAGTCCTGGATCAACCTCCAGGTGCGCCAGAAGTTATCACCACCGATTGCGTTCAAAAGCAGAGATTAGCGACAACGATGATCCGCATGTCCTTGGATCCCGACAATCGATCACGATTTGTTGAAGACATCACTGTATTCAATCCAAAAGAACTCTACAAATCTATTGTCAGTTATCATGCGTCCCGATCATCCGAGAATGCTTCCACAATATACGACAGACTTATGATGTCGACGTGGAGAGAAGGAGAACTAGAGAAAAGTGTTACCGACTTTCGCAATGACTTCAGAATGCTTCTAGAAGTTAAACCTCAATTGCACCATGACACAGCTGATTCAATCCAAAATCCTTTCGCCGAACGTTTGAATAGATCCGTCGTGGAAAAGGCGCGTTGCCTTCTGAAATCCTCGAACTTGAGTCTAGAGTGGTGGGCAGAAGCTATAAACACGTCAGTTTATTTATTAAACCGAACTTCTTCAGCCGCTTTAGCCATGTCATCGCCTTACAGTATTTGGTTCGGTTATCAACCTAGACTTGATCATTTGAGGATTTTTGGTTCTGAGGTTGTGTACTACCTTGAGAAAAAGTGGAGGAAGTCGAAGTTAGGTTTGACGGGTTGTAAAGGAGTGATGCTTGGCTATGTCGAAGGACATCGAAATTATCGAATCTGGTCAATGTCAGAGAATAAGGTGATGTTTACTCACAATCTTATCTTTAAAGAAGATACGTTGCCTTCTCTGACATTGACAACCAAGCAGGCGACTCCCCAGACAACCTTTGAGTTGCCTGACTTCGATCCGGTGGTTGATAATCCAATCGAAGTTGAAGATCAACATTTGTCAGTTTCAGCGGAGTCAGTTGAAAATCGACCCGAATCTCGTTCTTCTAGCACTAATGATAACTTCGAAGAAGCTGAAAATGAAGATGGTACTTCAAACAGGGATAGCTTTGCGCAAGACTCCTTGGTACCAGAGCCGAATACTGTTCCTGAGTCTTCAAAAAGAGGCTATCAATACGTGCCTCATTTCTCTGTTGCTCCGAAGGATATCTCATCCGCTTTGTCTGAAAACAATATTATCTCATCACGTTTCAGGTCAGCAAGAGGAAATCACATTGTAATGGAGCCGGCGCCTTCTGACCCAACAACATATCAAGCGGCAACTTCATCGAAAGACGCAGAACAGTGGATTGAGGCAATCGACAATGAATTGGGAAATATGGAGCGGAAAAATGTTTGGTCAATCACTCTCCTGACTCCTGGAGCCAAGCCCATCAGTTGCAAATGGGTGTTTAAGCAAAAGTACGACGAGAATGGTCTGATAGAGAAATTCAAGGCTAGACTAGTCGTGGGCGGTTTTCTTCAAAAGGAAGGTATCGATTATAATCAAACCTTTTCGCCAACTGGCAGGCTCGCGACTCTCCGTGCCGTTCTTTCAATTGCGGCGAATCTAGATCTTCAAATACATCAAATGGATGTGAAGTGCGCCTTTCTGAACGGCAAACCAGACTGTGACGTTTTCATTAAACCACCCGAAGGCATAACGGTGAAGTTGAAACCCGGAGAAAGCTTGAAATTAAACAAATCACTTTACGGCTTGAAACAATCACCTCGGATGTGGCACAATACACTAGTTGATTTCTTCAAGTCTATTGATTTTCATCCGACCGGATCCAATCCTTGTCTTTTTCTTCACAAGGACGAGCCGATAACATTCATTTTTGTTCATGTTGATGACTTGATAATCGGGGGGCGGGATGTGTTGTTCGCCCGACAAGCGCTGAAGAACAGGTTCAACATGGCTGATTTGGGCGAAATCAGATATGTGCTAGGAATGAGAGTCATTCGAGATCAAAATCAACGCACGATTTTTCTAGTTCAAGACCAGTACATCAAAGATATGCTTCATGAGTATCAATACTCAGACTGTAAATCTGTTTCAACTCCCCTGGTTCCTTCGATAAATGCAAAAGAGGATGAATCTGGCGACCCTGACGACCAAAATTTTGACTACAGGAGAGCGGTTGGGCTGCTTAACTACCTTGTTCAGTGTACTCGACCGGATCTCGCTTTCACCAGTAGTTATCTCTCCCAATATCTTGTCAAGCCAACGAAGAAGTCTATTGCGGGCTTCTTCCACTGTTTGTGTTATTTGAAAGGAACATCGATGATGGGGATTGTGTTGGGCCGCGGAGAAATGGGAATGGTGGCTTGGGCGGATGCAGACTGGGGCGGTTCGAGAGATTGGAAGTCTTTCTCTGGGTCTCTGGTCAACTTTCTCGGACCAATCGGTTGGCGGTGTTCAAAGCAACCAGTCACGGCGTTGTCCACGTGCGAGGCTGAGCATCGTGCTAGCACCGAAGCCGGGCAAGACATTCTCTGGCTCAAATCTTTGCTGGAGGAACTCGAATCCCCGTTTCATCTCAAACTGGAGAAGCCGATTCTTTTCAACGACAACCAAGGGGCAATTGCCTTGCTCAAAAATCCTCTTTATCAACATAAAACTCGGCACATTGCGATTTGGTTACATTGGATCAGAGACCATATAAACACTACTTTTACTTTAAAATATGTCAAATCTGCGGAGAATTACGCTGACTTTTTGACTAAATCACTTTCTGGAAGCATGCACAGGCTGAACACCGACAAGGCGGGGTTGACGAGGTTAGAAAACATGGGGGGGTGTGATGAGTGAGGAGGACTGACCAACAGGAGATTGGACGATTCCGACCAATACAATCAGTCGGTTCAAGAGTTCAAGATCAAGAGGTCGAGGTTGATGGTCCGTGCTCAAGAGTGCACGGACCTTGGACTAAGAGATGGTGTAGGATAAAGAGGCTTTGCCCCGTTTCTTTCTATTTTCTTTTCCTTTTCTTCACTCGATTGTAATTCTATCTTTCGTCTCACTTCAATCACCTCAATCAGAAATATTCTCCAGCTCGCTCAGATCTAAAATAGATCTTCCCTTCCCTTCCAACCAATCTCGTTCGTCGCTTGTTAACACGCGCTCCTCATTTATTCAGATTCTTATAGATTGTGCCATGGGGTTCTTATCCTTAGAAAGGAGGGCCAATTCCTTGTTGCAGATTGGGCAGGCATTGCTAAAAGTTGAATGGTCATACTTGGGGTTTGCAAGATCAATTTCCACAGAGTCTTTACGGTCTTTGTTGAGACACCTTTGGCAGCTATGTGTGGAGTCTTCCATGCCCCCGCACAAGGAAGAGTTATGTTTTCCTCCACATCTTGAGCACACCGCTTTCTCCTTACAGGAGTGTGCAAGGTGACCAACTGCAAGACAATTAAAGCATTGCCTTGGGCCTTGGAGGTAATGCTGTCCTTTTAAGTGTAGACTATTGTAGCAAAGGCCAGCTCGTTCAATATCTAGAGCAAGCCGCCTGTCTAAGAAAGACACCAGAAGGGTGCTAGTGGCCTTGCCCGATAATCTGGGGTTTAAAAGCCAGCAAATACGATGAATCTGGGTGGGGTCATTGTCGTTCTGTTGGCAAAGAGTTGCCACATGATCCTTGTTGTCCACTTCAAAACTAGTGGGGCAGGAATGCAAAAGAACTGGATAAGAAGTCTGAGTGGTGATAAACTTGGGATCTGCTTTCTCGGTCCATAAATGTTTGTCGTCAAGCAGCCATTTGGCTGCTTGTCTGTCTTTAGTAAAGACTTTAACGTCCCCATTGGGAAATTGAGCAACTGCTTTCACCTGTATTGGTTCATCAGCAACCCTTGCCTTAGCAAAGTCTAAGGCCTCGTTAATCTTAGCAGCAATTTGCACTGCTGAAAGTCCTTCGAAGGGCTTAGGTTGGTCAAACCGCTCGCGGATGACAACTTGACCAAGCTTGAACCAGTTTATATAGGAGTTTGGCGGGACAGCAGGAAGGTCATTAGCCCCCTTCTTCTGTCCACCCTGTCTGGTGCCTTGAATTACCCTCTTGGAGTATAGAATAGCCGGCCTTTGAGGCAGGCCACTAGGAAGAGATACTTGCTGACCAAGCGCCAAGACAGTGGAGGGTGTCGACAGTGTCTCCACTTTTTTCTCCAACCTGGACAAATTTGCTGCAATTTCTTCAATCCGTACCAAAAGTGTATTGAACAAATCTGAACGCAGGGGGCCGGTGGCTGGTGGAGCCTTACCTGCCACCTTTTTCTCAAGATTCTCCATCCTGGAAGTCAGTGCATCAAGCGCCGAGACTAAACTATCTACTTCAGGTGTGGGGATCTCGGGGAGGGGGCCTTCCGCAACATACATGTCCACACCAGACACGTCGTTGCCTGGCCCAGGTCCCCTGCCTTGTGGTAGCAGTGGGTTTGGCATGAGCTGTGATGGGTTGGGTTGGTGTAGGTGGAGTGGAGAGAAAAAGGGGACAGGGGAGAGCGGGGCTAGTGCTCTATTGGATTACTTTGGGGATGGGGATGGGGATGAGATGTTCACTGATATGGGATTTATTTTGAGAGGAAATGTAGATACAGTCGTTCCATAAAGGAATGGAATTGGGATTTTTTTAATTTCCCAATTTCCACTGTGCTGTGGTGAAGAGCATTTGAGTTATGGGAAGACTCTCAACAGAGTTCTGGTCTGTGCGTCACCCATGGGGGGTTGGTAACCCTTGATGACTTTCCTGGCATCCTTGGAACAGATTGATCAAGTCCCAGTCAAACAAACTCAATGCCACGACAATCAATCAACTCATATGCGAAATATTTGGCAGTTGATCTCCGAAGCCAAGGCGTGAATCCCGATGAAATCAAGCGGATTCTGCGGATCAACTTCTCAAATAGCTCATTGCACCGATGGATGAAGCTTCTTCAGCGTACTGGAAGTGTGGTCCGAAACCCGGACGAATACGATCAATTGGGTCCGAGACTTGCCATCCCACCTGAGATACAGGAGAAGCTCCGAGAGTACTTGAATGAGAATCCGACAACCTACCTAGCCAAGATTCAAGAATGGCTGCTAAAGGAGCATGATATTGTTACATGCATCTCGACAATTGATCAGACCCTCCGGAACGTTATGAGGATCAGCTTGAAGAAGAACCACCTGGTCAATTCTAAACGGTCGGACTCAAAGATGGCTGAGTATCTTTCTCAAGTGGGCACCATGCCGGCCGAGTTCATGGTATTTGCAGGTGAGACACCCCTTTTCGATGTGTTCAAATTGATGCTCTCATCATTGATACATGGGCAGCCAGATGAATCCTCCATATGTCAGTGCAGCCTCATTCAAACACGTGGGCGTGCTCCTCATGCACAGAGGAGCCATCACCAAACTAACCACTCCAATGCAAAGCGATACTCGCTTCTTCAGGGGATTTCTCTGTATGGTGGGCTTGGACTGGACATAAAGGAAGGATCGTTTAAACGACCGGACTTCAAATCGTTTCTGAAGCACACACTACTGCCGCGGATGAATCCCTTTCCAGGGGTGAACTCGGTGTTGATTGTTGATAACTGTACCATCCACAAGGGTGGAAATATACAAGAGCTTTGCGATCAATATGGTGGGTTCATTTTGGAATCATTCTTTTGTCCGGACATACTCATACTGACACCCAATGTAAAACAGGTGTATGGCTAATCTATCTGCCACCATACTGGCCCGAGCTAAACCCCATTGAGATGTGTTTCTCATTTTTGAAATTGAATTTGCATTGCTCCAGCGGTTTACTAAACACAGATGATGAAATCAATTATATTTACCAGACCACAGCTCTTGTCATGGATGACAAGCTATGCTACAGCGAGTTCAAAAGTTGTGGTTATCTTATTTGAAAAACATGGTTGTAACTTGTCAGAGCGACTTATTCATCTACTATTTAATTAAAAACAATGAGCTGTATTATGCATCCTCTGAATCTTCAGAACAAGATTCCTCTTGAGTATCATCGGAACAAACATCAGATCGAGATGTAAGATGTTCTGTAAAGCGGTCCACATTGTCTCGGAGACTAGCTACCAAACCAGATGGAAACTTGTAATCATTCAAGAGGGAGTGTACTACTAAATCCGTGGCAAAGAGGTGGTAATTGTTGATGAACTGCTCTTCACAAAAGGTCTTCAGATCATCAAAGCAAGTACTGGCTTCATATTTGCAGAATTCGATGTACTCCGTAATGGTGACATCGGTCCCAAGCTCATAGTACAAATCCAGGTTTCTGTTGAATTGGGTGGAGGGTTGATGTTCACATTGTTTGCATCTTGTATGGCTTCAATCTTCACAGTCATTGGATCTTGAACAGTCATCTTGTTTCTTTCTTTTTTTGAGGTTACGGTAATTGAGAGTCAAGGGTGGATGAGTGAGATCGACTCCAGGGGCTTCATGGATCTGTAGGATATTCCACTCAGTTGTTGTTCATGTTCATGGTCAAAAAAAAGGCAGGAAACAAACTCACAATGGCCTCAGCCCAGATTGTGACTGCACTAGATGACAGAATGATCCCCTCATTGGGATTGATGGGGTTCCAAAAAATGGGAAAACCTTGGTGCAAGTGTCCAGCCATTTGGTGTGTCTTGTGTAGCTTGCAAATTGTGGCTGCCAGAAGGAAATCATTTCGCGGCTGATCTGAACCTCCGTCACCCTCAGAATTACGATTGGAGCCTTCTTGATTACCAGCAGAATGGTCCTGGGTAGCATTATGGAGCTGCTGTTCAACAGCAGCTCGCTTATCAACCAAAAAGAATTAGGTCCTGATTCTTCTACAATATCATGCATCAGAGGGAGGTACTCACGTGTTCAGCTGGGACTTTGGTTTCTGGCTTATCTTGTGTGACAATAATTGTGGCACGGCCTCTTTGACTTCGTTCAATTTTGTCAGTCCATTCTCTGAGAATAGCGGGATTCAATTGCATTTCATTCGACCGATTGAACAAACCTCGTCGACTGTTGGACAAAGTGACAATCCACTTGGTCCGGCAAGACTCTGAGTTAGTGTCTGCCAGAACCAAATTGCCAAGACTTGGACATCGTCGATTCATGTGAGCCACAATCATTTCTTGGATTTCTTCAAGGGTGGTGTGGCGAGTGTTGATAGTTATTGAACAATGCTTTGGCTGTTTGAACATTAATGGGGCAACTGGTATAGGTCCGTTGCGTCCTTTTCTGGGTGGCTGAAAAACAAAAACAGTGAAGAACACCAAGACATCGACATCGCGATCACCTTCTGGCGACTCCGACAGGGCCAGATCTTCATTCAATGATGGGGGGCTTCCAAGAGGGGGGACAAGTGAATTCCCATTGGCTTGAGACATTGCTTTTCACAAAAAGGAATCAATTGAGAGCCTTGTGAGAGGAGCCCTCCCCCGATGACTCTTGGAGGAGTAGATTTTCTAACCCTGAACAGCACAAGTGCATACCTCAAACAGGCTTCACCACAGCACGGAGGAAATTGGGAAATTCCAAAAATTCCCAATTCCATTCCTTTATGGAACGACTGTACATAGTGTGAAGAATGATCTGACTTCCAACATCAGAGTCTGATGCTGCTGTGGTTAAGCGACTTGATCACTGATTGTCTTTGATTGCCACTTGACCTGGGATCAATACCCGGTGCAATGGCTGTGATTTTGCCAGCCGCCGCCCCCGGCTGTATTTCACCTCGGGAGCGGCCCGGACCTACGTGGGCCCCACCCAAGTTCCACATGGTACCCACCTGAAACCAAGATGGTGGAGTCCACGCAAATGGGTGGACCAGATGATTTCGGTCGAGCTCCTGCCGCGACCTCACGTCGTGGAGCTTCGCCCGGTAATCAGACATGCCGGCCTGTTCAGCCGGGGGGCGTGAGTCCCCGAAGTGCTCGGGGGGAAGCCATGGTGATGGCACCAAAGCTCAGCAAAGTGGATGGCCAGCCCGACGAAGAACGGAAGTGGAGCGACACAACTATGCTACTGATTCCGGACAACCTGCTCACCGCGACGAGCGCCGATGACCAACAACCTGGCCAGCTGAAGGAGGCCTCGACCCATGCCGCATCATCCTCGGCCAGCTTCACCCTCGATCAGGTCGAGCAGCTATGCCAGTTCCTTCTCCACCCGGCACCCGGCTCTTCCTCTTCCTCTTCCGACCCCAACCCAACAATCGCTCACAGTCGTATCAGACTCATCTTCTGGTCCAACAGAGACCCACAGTTACGCCGTCTTCTCTCTCTCTCTCCGCTCCACTTGATCCCTTCTTGTTTTTTTTTAATGAGAAAAAAAACAAAACAAAAAACCCTTGTTTTCTTGCGCGCAACAGGACGCACAAGATGTGGTGTCCCGACTGCGAAGACATGCAAGTCAACCTCGCCAACGTCCTCCAATACCATGCCCTCGACGCCATCTCTGCCCCGGGCGCCTCGAATAACACCACCACCAACAACGACCAGTCTTCCTCGCCGTTCTTGGTGTACGTTTACGTCGGCGATCGTGACCAGTAAGACATGGGCTCTCTCCCCCACACCCTTAACCCCCATTACTGTGCCCCTCTCTGCTCATATACGCTGGTCTTTCCAACCCACTTACATATATTTCTGCTCGTTTTGCAAGGTGGAAATCCGCCGACAATCCCTTCCGACAAGCTCCCTGGAACATCAGCAGGATCCCAACGGTGCTGAAGCTGCAAGGCCCTGCGGCAGCCACGGCTGCGAACACGGTGAGCACAGCTGCCTTCCTTGTCCATCAATCACCATCCACTCTCACCTTGTTATTTCTTGAAAACAAATCATTTACCTTCTCCTCCCTTGGTCTCAAAGGAAATCATCGTCGATCACCAAGATAAATTGGTCGAGAAAGATGCAATCGATTTCAAGAAACTCTTGGACTTCTTGTCGTGATCCCTCGATGAAAAATCTATCACCTCTAGCCTCTTTACCGCTGACACATCAACGCATGTATTCCAACAACCCAAAAGCCTAATGTATCCCTTACCGTCCTATGTACATGTTGATCGATAACTCCTCTTTACAAACGGCTGGAATAAAGTTGTTAACTGTTGTAACTTGGAGTGGCTGTATTTTTCACTTGATGGATACAAAAGGAAACCACGGCAATCCTCTTTTTGTTTCGTCCCCCCAATCGCTGCAATTCCTGGGAAGCAGATCAAGAGGCTTGTTTCTGTGCAACAGATAGATAAGGAAGTCGTCATGAACAGGCAGGGGTGTGACTTGGCATGGAATCAATTAAATCACAGCTGGAAGATAGACAGGATTGACGACTCGAGAAGGAGAAAAAAAAATGGAGAAAATGATGGGAGCCATGAACTTCCCGAGCCCATATGCACATACACACAAATCAAAAAAAAGAGGATTTCAAGGACGTTTCTTGGACTTCTTGAGAGGCTTAGGGTTCTGCAAGGCGGTAGCGCCTCTACCGGCGGTGAGCGTGCGAATAGCCTTACGGGTATTAACCAAGCCCTTGGTATTTTGGTCGGGGTCCTGTTGGACGGAGGCTTTGGAGCTAGACTTCTTCTGTTTCTTCGCCACTTTCTCCTTGAAGGCCGTCGGGTTCTTGGCCAGTTGTTCTACGATGGCGAGTTGGCTCTTGCGCTCGACTTTGGCCGATTGCTCAGTAGGCTCAAACTGTTTCATTCGTCAACAAGAGCATGGGTTGGTGGAGCGTGTTTGATGTTGATTTGATTTGAGGGGAAAAACTGCTTACCTTACGCTTGAGACCTTTTACCTTGGGTTCATTGGCGAACTTTTTGTCAAACTTGCCTAAACTGGCGGTGCTCTTATTAGTGGCGACCAAGAGTCCTTCCACCTCCTTTTTCCTCTTATCCTGTTCTTCTCGTTTGGCAAGAGCCTGGGCCTTAGTGTGGGCGGTATTTTCGGCGATCTTGGCGGCCCGTACGTCGGCCTTTTTGTTGGTGAGACTGGTGGATGGACGGGTGGTGGAGGCTTCCAAGACCTTGGTGGAGGAGGATTTGGCCATCTCTGTGGCGGCGCGTTGGACGTTCTTGAGTCTCTGTTTCTCGTTTTTGAGCGTACGTTCCTTCCTTGCGCGCTTGGCATGGTTGATTTCCAGGCCTGGGTTGGTGACTTCTTCCGATGGCTTGACCTCTCTAATCCAGGCATTTTCTTCGTCCTTGTTCTTCCCATTCCATCCCCATCGATTGACCCATTCCTGCTTCTCCTCATCAAACTCCATCCGATCTCGTTTCGGCTTGGGTGCAATGCCTTTCTCCTTGGCAAACTTCTCCCACTTGGTTAATGGTTTCGGCTTGGGTAATCGTTTCGCTCGTGGTAGGATGGTTGTCGGCCCGGTGCCAGGTAGGTTCGCGACCACTCCATCATCCGTGAGACTTGTGGGCAGTGCAAACAACTTGTTAACCAAGACTTGAATCGAGTCTCGTGCCGATTGTTTCAAGTATTCTTCTCGAGCTGCTGAGCTATTTGGCATCAAAAAAGGACTTGAGTTGGCTGCGGGATCGCGGAAAGGATAATATGTTATGACCCACTTATATTCAGGCTGGTCGATTGGATTGGGATCGAATGCTGCGAGTAAACCGACATCGAGATCGATGGGGATATCCCGATGGACGGTGACCGGTTTACTGTTACCAACAGCGACTTGATTAGATTGTTTTGTGGATCATATAAACGATGGTTATGAGTGTTACCTTTTATTTTTGAGCGACAGGATATGTGAGACGTCTGCCATTTCGATGTTATGTGGTGTGTTGGTGGAAATTGTTGAAAGTGTGCCAATATTTATTTATTTCGGTGCGAAATCAACATTGAATAAAAACCACTTCATTTTGAATAAATAAAACCATGCACTTTGAATAAAAACCTATGCAATGGTATGCATTATGGAGTAAAACTGGGCAACTGCCACAGCTGGAAACAGGGGAGAGTGAAATGCTCAAGCACTTCCTACTCAGATCAACCAAACCACACAAAAACCACTCCTACTACCACCACCTACGACGAGCCACCCACAACATGTCAGCAGAACAGATCGAACAGCTTAACCTCAAAATTAAGAGCCAGGGCGATCATCTCAGAAACCTGAAAGCATCCCCTGTCCAACAACGCGATCCAACCGAAATAGCACATGCCATTGAAATACTCAAGAACTTAAAAGCTGAGCTAGAACAACTCAAGGGAAACCCACAGGATGAAACGGCCAAATCAAAAACACCAGCCCAGACAAAGTTCCAACTCAAAGTGCCCAAGGGGACCAAGGATCACCATCCTAAAGAAATGCTCATCAGAGAGAAAATATTCTCGACGATCACCAGGATCTTCAAGCTACACGGCGCAGTCACCATCGATACCCCCGTCTTTGAACTGAAAGAAATCCTGTCGGGGAAATACGGGGAAGACTCAAAACTAATCTACGACCTACAGGATCAAGGTGGTGAACTCTGCAGTCTGAGATACGACCTCACCGTCAGCACTACTCCCCACCAATCTCGATCAAAAAAAAACCCCCTCTTGATTCATCTGGCTTTCTTCTCACACACGTCGCTATAGGTCCCATTTGCAAGGTTCTTGGCCATGAACTCAAAGGAATATCCTAGCATCAAGAGGTACCACATCGCCAAAGTCTATCGTCGAGATCAACCAGCGATGACCAAGGGACGAATGCGAGAGTTCTATCAATGTGTAGGTCACACACACACCCTATTTAAAACCACATTAATTCATCCCACCATTTTTTTTTTCCAGGATTTTGATATTGCCGGTGCCACGGATCCAATGATTGCTGATGCAGAGGTCTTGACCATAGCATGCGAAGTCCTCGAAGCTCTTCAAGTTGGCCCGTTCACCATCAAGGTTAGATCAACACTACATTAGGGTTAGGTTGCACATCCAGAAATCATGCTGAATTTCCTTCTGATCATCCAGCTCAATCACCGCAAACTGTTGGATGGTATCTTCGATCTATGTGGCGTACCTGAGGACAAGTTCAGGGCCATCTCATCGGCTGTTGATAAACTGGATAAGGTATCCTCACCCTTCACACTTCCACTTGATCTTCTACCTTTTTTCCTGGTTTTAACTCCTACCCCTTTCCCATAGATGTCATGGACAGATGTCCGAAAAGAAATGACCGAAGAGAAACACTTGGATCCTCAAATTGCTGACAGGATCGGAGAATACGTCAAACTCAAAGGTTATTTTTTATGAGCATCGCTTTGTGAATTCGGTTTCTATTGGGCAATCTAGCTCACTTTCTCCACGCCTGCAATATACCTCTGCGCTTTCAGGCTCCGAGGATCTACTTGCCCAGCTCTTAGGAGACCAGAATCTGGTGGCCAATAAGACCGCGAAAGAAGGTCTGGAAGAAATGAAGCTGTTGATGTCTTACATGAACGTATTTGGTATCATGCCTAGAGTTTGTCTGTTTGTTCATTTTTTTTTCTATATACATAGTCTTGGCTTGAGCTTGGGGGATATTGACCTTTTGTTCTTTTCAAAATAGATTTCGTTTGATTTGAGCTTAGCACGCGGACTGGATTACTACACGGGGGTGATATACGAAGCCGTGGTTGAAGGCTCGGCACCCCCTCCGCAAGCAGCAACAACAACAACAACGAGCAAGACAGGAACGAACGAGCCGGGGGTGAAAGGATCGAGATCGGGATCGAAAGCGAAAGCCAGCGAGGCAGCAGAGGTGGATGAGAGCCAGATCGGGGTGGGCTCGATTGCAGCGGGTGGACGGTACGACAACCTGGTGGGCATGTTTTCGTCTGGGAAGGAGAAGATCCCGTGTGTGGGTATCTCGTTCGGCGTCGAGCGGATCTTCTCTATCCTCAAGATGCAGGCCACCGAAAGCGGCTCCGAGAACCTCCGCGGTAAGGACGTCGACGTCTTCGTCATGAGCGTCGGCGATGGCCTTTTGGCTGAACGCATGAAGTTATGCAAGGAACTCTGGGACGCTGGGCTCAGTGTAGGTCCCCAACTGGGTTCTACCGAAAAAGGAGAGAGACGATGATGACTGATGAGCTACATAAATCATGGCGTTTGGTGGGGGGTGACTAACAAAACAATAAAGGCGGAATTCATGTACAAATCTAAGCCCAAAGCACAGAAACAATTCGAGATGGTAGACCGAGACCAGATCCGATTTGCGGTCATCTTAGGTCCGGAGGAGCTCAAGTCTGGCCACGTGCGGATCAAGGAACAGGTCGGCAAGCAGGAAAACTTGGCCGCTCATGACAAGGCTGGTGTCGTCGTTGACCGCGCCCAGTTGATTCCTCTCTTGAAAGAACGGCTGGGGTGTTCTTCTTGATATCCTTCTGTCTTCCCCCATTTCTTTATTCCACCTTTTTTGCTTCTTGGATATTATCCTCTGTTGAAAATTTAAGAGTGGGCCCCACTCCCCACCTTGATTGTACCTGACCAATACCCCTGGTATCACAACCATTAGTGATTGGACTGGGATGCCAACATTGGATCTCTAAAATCTCAGCAACTTTCAACTAATGAGTCAAGGGCATGAACATCACACTCAACTTAATTAGTCTTTTGTTTCCTTACATCATTATTGGTATGCTTTTCTTACTTAAAATGGCTTTTATCTTGACCAACTATCTCTATTTATCCCAATCGCTTTTGTCTCAATAATGATGAGAGTAAGTTTAGACTTGTCTTCCTTACTCCATGGGTGTGTTCAGTCGAGTTTGTTTGTGTGTGATCTACTCCCTAGTACAAGAACAACTTGGGCTGTATTTTGTTCAATCTATTCAGCATTCATGATCAGGTGTTTACAAGAAATGGCAACTCCTAATATCTCAGCTCCCCAACACATCATAGATGAGGTATTTCTTGTGTGTCTTCTGGTGAGTTGTATGGGTGTGTGAACTGCCAAGGAAACTGTTGTTTGGACTCAGCTAAGAGCATCTCCAGCGGCCTCACAACTGGGTGACATTTGGCTAATCCAGCAGACCCAACAATGTCACATTCCCTGCTCCAGGCTGGCTACCATCCCACTCCAATAGCTGCTTTTGGGGGTGGCCTTGATCAGCACTTCACCTCAAGTTTTTGTTGATACTCTAGTTATTCTATATCTGCCTCCTCCAACATCCACCAACCCCAAAACCCCCTGCAGCAATACACAAAACATGAACCATCATTCTATCACTTGTGAAACATTGGATTTCCCCATTCTTCACTCTCAATTGTACTTATTCCCTTTCTATGCTTCAGGTTTGCTTTTGTGTCTGTTTTCATCTGTTACTTATCTTAGATGGTTTATTCTTCAGGTCAAACAAATTTTCTATTTTCCTTGATACATTGAGAGCTACAGTGTGTAACTGTGAAGAAAAATCACACTTGAAACAGCCCCTGACAGATGATCATTTTGGAGGCAAGAGCAAGCTTGCGGAGCGTGATGGAGATACAGAAGTTTGTTGGGGCTGGGTCTGAAGCTTTCCACCCCCAGCTCAAGTTCCAGGCTGCTGCAGAGCAGCACTTGGTGAGCCTATATCAGACTCCTGGCCCACCAAAGTGACTGCAATCCATCCCTGGGCTGATGGAGATGCTCTAAGACTTAATGGATCTGACATACTGAACATGCATCAATACTTTGTTGGGATGATGCTTTAATCTTAGGCTCCTTATTGGGGGCTATCTGTTTTGGATTCATTAATCAAAATAATCATTCAGTCTTCTACTTTTTCCATCTTGACCATCCTTGCTGATTCCAGCATATCTTTAATCATTAAGATTCCCTTACTTCTATCCCTTATGAATACATCACTTCTCAACCACCACTGTGGGAATAACATGCTCAACTGCCTGCAGTTGACATGCTGAAAGTCCAAGAAAGCTTGTGGTGTTACTCAAACCTTTCTCCAATATTGATTTAACCAAGCTTGGATGCATAGTCACTCTGCACACTGCACAGTGACTGTGCCAAAAAATCTACATATTGTATTTCTCGAAATGCTTGGATTTTTTATTTTTTTTCTTCTTAATAAAGTTTAGTTTGATATATAAACAGTTTTGCCTTTTATGCCGTGAGACATTTCTCGTTCATCTCTCGGCTTCGCTGGTGGTCCTTGTTTGAGTAGGTCCCTGGTGAAACCGACTCCATATTTGGAACCAGGGCCCAAAGTTGGCCCCAGGACCAATCGCCGGTGGGGCCTACACCTACTCCCTGCTAAGGTGGCAGCATAACGGCACTGCTATGTTGCCGGGCAGGGTGGCGGGTGACTTCAAACCCGTGAGACACCTGGGGCAGAAACCCTGGGCAAATAAAAGGTATGTGATGGTAAATGCATAATTTGAGGAAGAAAAAAAAATAAAAAATCCAAGCATTTCGAGAAATACAATATGCAAATATGTGGAGTTTGGATGGTAGCTTGGCTGGAGCATGCTGAATGTCAACTGCAGGCAGTTGATCAATTTTTTTTTGCAGTGCACAGAGTTAATATCACCATACCTGATATTCCCCAAGTATTTGCATTCTTCAAAACTTTCTTAACAAATTCTGTACAATTTTACTCTGATGAATAAAAAGGAAATAACACTTTAATTTACATTTGCCAAGTATAAGGATTCATCAGGACCACTCTACTTACTTATTTCTTGTAGTTTTTTTAGTTTTTCCCAGTTTTTTCTGGCCCTGTTATGTGTTACCAGGAAAACCTATTTTCTGCCCCGCAGCTGTTATACCTATAAGTGTCTGCCCGTTCCGTCCCGGCTCTCTTTTACTCAATCCAGTCGGAAGCCGGAACTGGATCATGCCGAGGTAACCTACGACGTGGATCTTTTTGTCAGATCATACAAATACGATCCAGGCACGCTTGTCATCCCTTCCGAATGAACCTTCCGAATGAGGTTTGCCAGAAGAGATATTTTTACGTGTTGTAAATTGTACTGCCAATCCGTACTCATCTGAAACTCTTTAATGCCCATCGAGATCGCAGTAATAAAAAATAGGGACCTCTAATAGCCACCGTGCTTTTTGGCCATTTGGTTGTTCCCAAGCTCCACCAAAAGATAATTACTATTAGAGTCTAGAGTGATCCCGGCAAGGTCCTTCAATCTCATGCTCGCCACTTTCACCTGGCCAAATACAAAAGAAACATAACACTGTTTCAACGAGTATTACTTGACGCTTTAGCAAGTCCCGAACTGAGCCTACTCTACTTCGCGATAGTCTAAGATTTTGATTCCCGCAGTTCCCCTTGCGTACATTCGAACACACTCTTACCTCCTAATTAGCTATACCTTTCCTACCACCTGAATCATTCAACCAAACCTGTCTGAACCTAGCTTCATCATCCCCTTCATCTACTGCCTCGCAAGTACTTATAGGTCCCATCTCTTGACACGCCTTCCTCCGTGATTCCCCCTCTGGTTTATTTTCCAGGAGTTCATATAATTCTCACCGGCACTAGATCCGACGCACGCCCACCTTGCCACCAACTGGTGTTAGCCACGAACCGCCCGGCTTCAATTATCTTTAACGTCCCATCACCCGATATTGTCACGTTTATTTATCAACTCATATATTTTTACTTATATCCGCAAGCACAGTTAACTTAATACAATCACGAGCAACTGAGTAAAATTATTTTTGCAAGCACTCACCCGCCGCAACTGGAGTATAACGAACGAAACGTCCCCCTTAATTAGCAATTGGCACTCAACCTCCTCATCCTCTGGTGAAACTGAACTCACTTGGCCTAGCGCAACTTGGCTAGAAAAACTGTCAAGACGCAAGATCCACAAAGGAAGCAACACAAGAAGCAGTCTTTGCTATAAGCCAGCGCTATCCACAGAAATCATGCCTGCCTCAATATCCATGGCTCGTGCCACCGCTACTTTGCCCAGAAATTGGTCGAAGCCTTTCTCTACTGGCCAAACTTTAATGTGTGATTCCCGGGTTACTAAGAAGCAAGAGGTAAGTGGCCTTTAGAAGCTTTCCCTCTCGATGACAGCGGAACTGTGCTTACCCTACCTGGGTGCTTGACCAACAGGCTGCCAACAAAACTCGCTTGATACTGCAAACTTACTTGAAGCGCGGCGTAGAACCTCCGGCGGAAGTGTTGGATAGTCTAGATCCTACCAACCTGAGTTACGATGGCACCGTGTCTTCCAAGGGATCGAAGGACTCCATAAGGGTCACATCAGCCGCCTCAGATGAGCGCAAGCGGCTTGTCCGCAAGCAAACCCGTCGACAAAGCCTCTTTCCTTCATTCTTCGAACCAATTAATCATAATTCCGATCCCCCTGCACCGAGCAGTGGTGCACCCGTAGCACTGACTGCAGCGGCTCTCACTCAGCACGACTATCCAGCCGTAGCGTTTCTAGCTCCCCCCCAACGTGTTATTCGTCGCGCAACCTCCCTTGCTGGTTTGTTGGCGCCTCCACCCATGATTCGCATCGTCAAACCCACCCCTGAGTGCTTGGATGACCATTCGAACCCCAGTAGTCGAGACCCGTTTTACTACGACAAAGTTTTGGATGGCATTGAGGATGGCCGGCGTTCTAGTCCTCCGCGTCGCACGCGTCGTCGAATCAACCCCAGGGCGGACCGACCTGCAAGCGGCATCGATCAAGACGGTGTGACGGCTTGGTTCGCGGATCAATACTGAGCTTCGGCCCGGTGTGATTGTTACTTCTGCTCTTTACAAGATCACGAGAAGCAATTCTTCGTCACTCGGCTTTCACGACAGAAAAACAAAACTGTTGTGCCACATGCGATACTCTCCAACTCTCTAGGGACACTCTCTAGACATTCTCCAACTCACTAGGCATCTTGCGCCCCGGGCTGGATATTTCTTCTGTTAGCCACCACTCAACCATATCGCAACACTCTATAACTTTGATTCTTTGTTGTGTTTCGTTTGTAACCGGTAGCTTTGACATACTATTTTGATTCTGATTGGTCTTGCGTCTGTCATCCTCTAGTTTTTCATGTGGGAATTGTCCCAGTTCATCCGTTTCATTCAGATTCTCTAGTTTGAGTCTTGATATAATGACCAATCACCTTATTTCTTTCGCTACCATCAACCTCCTTCCTATTTGTATTACAGCCTTGTCTCTATAGCGCAATAGATTTGAATTTAATTATCTTAGCACTCATCACCTGCATTTGCTACTACGAAGCTCAACTATCTTTGTAATTACTGAGTCTTCTTGATTTAGCACAGCTTATCTGAATGGCCCTGGAGCTCATCACCTGCACGCCAACATCATTTTCTGCTCTGCAATCCAGCCTATGACTCTCACGCAAGGAAGTCCCTGCAGTCCATATACCTTATGTTGGAGTTAAACTCTGCTCTATGCAGACTGACACTCAAAGATTACAAGTCCTGGACCTGTAACATGACAAGAAGTGAAAACACACATCAACTTAATCCCAGAAGATCACATTGGTAACTGTACAAAAATGCTAAACTTCAGTGAGAAAAATAAGCATCTGTGGCCTAGTTGGTTCAAGGCAGCGCTCTAGCATGTGTCTCAGTGTTACTGTGGTTGTGAGTGCAGATCTCACCACACACAACTATATTTTAGGTGGTAACACCTTAAATAGAATGAATCAGAAACAAAACAAAAAGCCAGCTTGTCATCAGCCATAAGAGAAACATTACATCAAGTTGTGCAGTGCTCAAGACTCCCTTACCTATCTTGTGGTTTATTTATTAACAAGCCCCTTCCTCATTCTGGAGAGCCATAGTTAAATTGTGCTGTGGCTATGGGACTAACAGAAAGGTAACATGGATTAAAATATTTTCAACAAATAGAAGTTTTTGTTTCTTTGTATTAGACTCTAATATCTGTACAATACAAGATATAGGTTATTAATGAAGAATTTTTTTAACTATTTAGAAGCAGAAAACTGTGTATGTGTTCTAATGGTGATTTTGTGAGAGTAAGGAAAACTTTCTTGATGAGATAAGAAAGGCAAGAAAAAAGAGTGAAGAGTGAAGAAGAAGAACTAGATTGAGAGAAGATTTTCTGCAGAATATATATGTCAGTATTCCTTTGCCACTTTTTGCATAATGACAAGTCATCCCCTTAATTCTGGTAAGTATTTTATGTTCTAATGGTTTGATTGACACAACATGTGAATGGTTAAGCTGTATGATCTACACATTTGAAAATGCTGTTATTTTGTGTGTCTACTGAGTCTATTTTTATAGCCAAAAATATTACTCACTTCTGTCAGGAACTAAGGACTCTTGTGCTAAAGGGGATTTAATTCTTTCTTTCAGAGACTTAGGGAGAAAGAAGGTCTTGCAAGCTGGTCCTTTTAAGTCCTATCTCATTTTTTTTGAACTTATTTTCTGAGCTTTTGCCTGGAAGTCTTATATTTGAATTATTAGCTTTACCTTCCAGAAGAGTAATTCTTTCATTATTTACTAGCTGAAAGAATTCTCTTATCTCAGTTACATATGCCACTTGATTTCTAACCTATTCTGAGGCTATCAACTCTTTGATGAGCTGTTTTATGAGACAATGCTCATTGGTGACTCAGTCAATAATATTCCAGGGATCTAGTGAGACTTAAACCAGATGTGCAATTATATATAGCAAAGACTTCCCCAAATACCCAAAGCACAACTCAGCCATTCATGGAATCTGGAATCTACTTATCTGTAGACATGTGAATCAAAGGGGGAATTAATGGGGACTTAATATGGGAAGGAATGGGATGTGAGGAGCCCTCTCAATGGTAAATCAATATTTTGATTTTTCTCAACTTCTTATAATTATTATTCATTTCATTTATTGTTTACATTTTTTATACAGTTATATTTTTGAAATTGAAATTTTTGCCATTTTTGTACACTTTTATTGTTAATTTTATTTATTTTGACCCCTCCCCTTCAAAAAAAAAAAAAAAAAAAAAAAAAAGAAAAAAAGGAAAAAAGGAAAAACTCTCTCTCACATTGGAAGTGCCTACTTTTGGGGTACCCTCCATCATTCAAAAAGTATGGGAAATGAATATGAAGATTTTTTCATGAATGACTGAAGAGAGATTTAAAAAAATAATCTTTCTGTAGCAGAAAGTGACCTATTTTCTCAGAGGAAGGGGCTAAAGTGCATTCTATAGGAGACTCAGGATGGGGCTCAAGTGCCACCCTGAGGAACAGTTAGTGTCAGAACTGATAGTTTTGATTCAAACTCCAAGACACAGCTTTAATAATCTAAATACATGCTTTGAGTTGTGGTTGAGGAAGGGGCCCTCAAGGGTTTAGAATTGAAAAAGGGGTCTGAAAAATATAACAAGTGACAGTTGGGATAGAAGAGAGAAATGAGATCAGAGAGCAAAACACCAGATTTCCAACAGAATAAATTTCAGGAGACAAAAAGATAACTCCAGATCCAGGATTCAGGCCATGCATGAGTCAGTATAAAGTGACACATGTCCCTGATGAGGATAAATTGGCCATTACTAGAAATATGGAGGTTTAAAAAATAATTCTGAAGTTTCACTGGATATTACTGGATTTCATCTAAAATGTGTTGTGCTCAACTTTCTTATGGTTCTTCACCATGCCCTAGCAATGATACAATATAGCACTTTGAGCATGCTTGACATGGTTGAGTGTATCCTAGTAGATTGAGGCTGCTCCCAACTTATTTATTAATGTCTGAAATTCATAATCAAATGATTTAGGAATAAGGGAGTTGGGGGCTTCAATTTATGTTAAATCAGTTAATCTCCAATATTCACTAGTTAACTGAAAAAAAAAAAAACTTGCTCAACTGCCTGCAGTTGACATGCAGCATGCTCCAGCCAAGCTGCCATCCAACATCCACCTGTTTGGCCTTGAGATGGCTCCTCAGTGATTCACCCCAGCATACACTAGTAAGTGCAGTAAATTCCCTACTCCTACTTTTAGAGTAGTGCTCCATCTCCCCATCACCCTACCTTTTTACCACCGGAACAATAGTCTGTCTTATTAAAAGCCCCACTTATAAAAGCTTTCTTTTGGCCCTTAAAAGTAGTTGCAGCAAGACTACCACCTCTGACAAGTAGCCAATAAGTTCAAGCACTTGCCAACTGCTCTTAGCAACTCTGTTGTTATCTTGATATCAGCACAGCTTTTACCCTGCTGTCACCTCTGTATTCTTCACTTCTTTATCAAGCAAGTTGATCTTAAAGGGTTATCTCCTACCTTAAGCCATCCTAGATTGGGCCACAAAGGGACCACATTTTAACTAGTGTATTGATACATCTGGTAGTTGAGAGTAATATCTTCTTTCAATAACTTCAGCACAGTCATAGTACTTGGCATATCCATTGGATCCCCCAAGTTTCATACACATAGCTGACAGCTGGTTTGAGCATATTCCACAGCAATCCCTTGCTAGTGCCTTTGCCTACCACCTGATAACAACTGCAGGGCAGTGTTCTGAACAATTCCCTCCACAGAGGTTGTTGATTGTTGGAACAACTCCCTAAAAGTACCATGAGGTCAGGGCTTCTATGCTGGAAAAAATCCCCCAGTGAAAATGTTTGGGTAAAAGGATGAGCAGTGGCAAGTTCTCACAAAGCCCCCACAAAGATATATGGGGGTGCAAGCAAGGAGCCAAAGTTGAGAAGTGTCCATGAACTTTCAAGCTAGATAAATTGGGTTTCCTTCTCATTCATCTTCAACTTTCTGCATAAACAACGAAGTAGAAGTCATCCATGTTGGTCCCAGCCCCACTTTCTTTTACCTTTTCTTGCCTCTCCTATTTACCCATGCATTTTTTTCACCAAAAAAAAAAAAAACAAGCTGGACTCATTTTTGGGTCCCTAGCCACAAGTGCTCACAGCGCAGCAGAATTGAAGGACTTTTTTTGGGATGCTAGTCTGTTTCTAATTTGTTCAAGTCATGGATCAGCAAGCCAGAAAAAAAAAGAAAAAAGAAAGAAAAGAAAAGAAACAAGTGGCAAATGAGAGGAAGAGAGCGAAGAGGAAAGTAGCTGTGCCGCGATGGGTTACATCTCTCATCGCCAACCACCCCATGACATGTTTTTCAGGCTGGGAATAGGGGTGGAGGGGTTTGAAGAATCGGTAGGGCAACCACGCCTATGTAAGCTAACATCTCGTGCGACAACCGGAAGAGATCAAAGCAGGTATTTTTCTGGGGGGATTATATAACATCATGACGGAACGATCTAAGGTTCTCAGACGCCTATTTACGCTTCCTGACATCCGATCCTTCGGCTTTTCCAGCGTCACCTGCAACAGGTGCATCTGCAGCTTTGTCGACTCCCTTATCTTTGGTTGTGCTACTCTTGCTTGATTTCTTGACTTTCTTAGTGGTGGAGGCACTGGAGCCTGTGAGAACTGTGGAAAGGGGAATCATGGTTAATAACTACCAAGCGACCGATCAAACATAGCCATCGTGAATACTCACCAAGGAAAAGAGCTCCAATGACGGTCGCAAGCAATCCACCAAGAGCCATAGCGGTTGAAGGCATTTGATTGACTGCGGACCTGAAGTCAACCAACGCCAGGTCAATAAAGGCTTTGGCGTGACCGCGAGCAAATTGAACGGGCGATTCAGAGAATGCAGGAATGTCGTCAGTTGATGGTTTGGCTGGTTCTTCGGGCTTGCTGGCTTCTTCCAGTTTCTTTTCAATGGCGACCTTAACGTGGTATGTTTGTTTGGCAAAGTCAGCGGCATCTTTTTCAGAGTGCCCAATGTAGATCTAGACACGATATACAATAAGAATTGTAACTCGTCAGCTAGGCCATATATGTGTTGTTGGAAGCAAGGATCGTACATTGTCAAATAAGATGTTCTCTTGCATGGTCCACAGCTCAAAACCGATGCCTGCCATGGGCTCGAAGTTGGAGGGCGTCTTGTCTTCGAAGTAGTTCGGGTTCGGAATCTTGCGTGGGGACCAAACACCCTTGTAAGCAGGATTGTCGATCATAGGCGGGGTCCCTGCGGTAACACAAAGACTACTTAGTAGGTAACCGTGAACAACAGCATTAAGGCAATTGATGACTTACATTTGCCTTTGTACGCGGGATTTGACTTCATCGGCCGGACCCATGGTCCACATCCTGGGGCGTCTTCACATTTGGGGTTAGGAATGCTAGGGGGGAGCCAATCGCCATCCTCTTCGTCATCCCATTCCTCTGGTTTTTCGGCGTCTGGGTCAGGGATAGTAAGAGGCTCATCATCCAGCCATCCAGCAGGCTTCACAGCGTCTTCATCAAGAATTTCTCGAGGTGCATCTTCATCCCAATCGTCAGGTTTCTTGGCCTCTGGGTCAACTATCTTGCTATCCTCGACCCAATCTTCAGGCTTCTTGTCCTCGGGATCGTCTGTACAGCGGAAGTAACACGTCAACCAGGGTGAAAACTCAAATATCCAACATTCTTCACGCACCGATCTCCTTGGGGGGATTGACAGGCGGGTCAAAGTCCTCCAAAAGACTTCCCTTGCTAACTTCTTCATCATCCAGCCTGATGGCAAAAGTCTGATCAGGCCGAACAATGAGCGTGTAGAGGGTCGCAGTCTTGACATTCTTGATAGCGGGTGCGTTGATGAAGTGTTTCTCTTCGTATTCACCAGTCTTTGGGTTTTTGTGGCGGAAGATGAAGTGTACTTTGTTAGTGGAACCGCAACGATCGGGGCCAAACATGATGGAGTACTCGGTCTTGTCAGAAAATTCTGTTGATCGGAAAAGTCATGTTAGCTAGAGAAGTCACGGAGCTGGGGATGAGGGTGTGGCAGATGAGGGGTAACTGACCTTGAGCCTGGATACCAGTTGGGGATTCCTTAAGTAACTTAAGATAAGCCCCACCACACTCCAAACCATTTTGAAGTTTGACCTACACCAGAGAATCGGAGGGTCAGCGTGAGGGGTAGCCGAAGGGACGAGTGAAGAGATTCCCCCAAGATGCTACAACTAGGGTTAGGCATGCTGAAATGACACAACGGAAGCGAGCTACTCACTTCGTATTGGACAACTAGTGTCTTGTTTGTGTTGTCAAGGATTTTAGAGAATGGGGCAGAAATGGCATGGTGGGCAGCGGGACTCTTGACCACGAGACCTAGATCGCCCGCGATTCCCGGAAGCACGGTGGGTTCCTCCACTTCCCACTTGCCGACTAAAGAAACCATCCTCCCTCAGATTCATCGCTCAGAACGAGGGTGTCAAATTGAGGAAATTGGGCTTACCGTAGCTAAATGTTTCACCACCGGTGCTTGTTTGTTTGGTTGCCTCTGAGGGACTCCATCGATTTGACCAATCACTGGTGAATTGTTCAACAAAGTGACCCGCTACCGAGGAAGGCTTGGGACAGCAAAGAGGGGTGGTGTGAGGGTCAGCGATCGGTAAACGTTTTGGTTGGGCTCAGGAAAATTAACTTACGGTAAATTGGGGAGGTTCGACGTTTGAAGCCGGAGAGTCTGCATGGACAGATAGAGAGCAAAGTGCAGCGAGAGCTGCAGCGGTGCAAGGCGATCTCATCAAGGTCAACGCAGGACAAGAGGACGGATTCTGGATGGGGCAAATTAATCCAAGAGGAAGATTCAGCGAGCTGGAAAGCAGGATCAAGAGCAGCAAGAAAGCGCAGGGATGCTGGAGAGGCGGGAGGACGGAGGAGAATAGAAATATTAGCGGAAGAGAGAGGGCCAACCAGATCGATCGTCAGGGGATGGTTGAAGGTATGTTGTGGTTGCTGGGATGGACGACGACGGTTTCTTCAGGGGGCGCCGCTGGAGCAAAAAAATAACGGGCGAGGGAGTAAAGTCGGTTTTTGCCATCTTGTTTTGGTGGGCTGTTTGGGTTTTGTCACTTTCTGCCTAGTTTTGGACCGCATTCGGACCTCCACGTCGTCAGTCAACTGGCCAACGGTATAATTTTCATGCGGCCATATCTCTCCATCAGGATCCTGATCAATTACTGAGCTCAGGTCAGGGATGATTTGAATCCCCTCAATCATATATTTAGGTCCACCCCAATTCATGATATTGGGAGGGTGGGCTGATGACCCGCTGGACTCTTGGTAGAACAGGGTACATTGTCTTGCATAACAACAACGTCAAGCCTGGAGAGACCCTGCGACTCCATGAACTCCAGAGGACCTGAAAGAGGATTCTAATCCCTGAAAGCATCCGAACCATTCCACCGAAGAATTTACAACAACTCGGAAATTCACCTCTCTTCAACTTTTCCCCAGCCAATCAGAAGTGGTGTTCACTACCGAATGCCGCTGGCAGTGGGCATTGAACATACCACATTCCGCTGAAGTCAAAATCTGGTTGCGCTCTGCGCTGTAACGGCAGGCTAATTGCCTAGCTTAACACAAGCCCACTCCTTCGACGCGCCAGCGGCGACCTCCGAAGGAGGGGCTTGCCAGTAAAGTCCGAAGTTTGGCCTGGAAGCTTTCCAGATTTCAGTCAAATTAGGGGCACTCAAAACTCAAACCGCTTTTGAGGACAGACCAGAAATCATGGAATTAAGCTGTAAAGAGGCCCCTACGCACCTGAATCTTGGCTCTCGGATGGTCATTTTATCATTCTCCTTACCCCACTTTAGACCTTCCTTCCTCGCTTTCAAAGTCAAGGTACCAGTCACAGATCAAGTGCGGCTGTACGCGTACAGTACAGGAGATATGTTTCAAGATGTGAGGTACGTGTCAGGGAAAGTCATCAAAAAGACAAAACAAAACACATGTGGAGAGGTCATGGGGAAGTGTTTTGAAACCATGTTTTCATGGTAAATATCTGTGTTTTGTGGCTCCTGAATGAGCCATTAGGTGCCTGATAATTCTTGGCCAAAGGGCCTCATTGAGCGAGGGCAAGTTTCACCCACCAAAACTCGAAAAGCTTCCACGCCAGCCACTCGACTTTACTGGCAAGCCCCTCCTTTGGAGGTCGCCGTGTGGCGGCGAGTGACTGGCGCTTCGCGCCGGGCCCACGAAGGAGTGGGCTTGTGTTAAGCTAGGCTAATTGCACTCCCCCGCACCATCAGGCCATCCTGAACACTCACTGGAAGCGTAATTCTGATGGTAAACAAGAGGGTTGCCCATAAAATGTGATCTGCCCATGACGGAGTAATGGGTAACATGAGCACACGCTTCATTGCATTATACAAGAAGAAAAAGTGGTGGTCTTCCTGTCAACAAAAATCCCAAATCTGAACCACATGCATCCAAATCACAAACTTTGTTTGGTGGTGAAAATCATTGACAATCAGGCTCCCACCACCCAATAAGATTGAGAATATAGGTTTAGAAAGGATGGATTTAGCAATCAGAGACAATGGTGTGGTATTTTTAAATGTGAGAAAAATCTGATCCAAAAGGCCAGAAATCCTCAAATATTCTTGAAGAATCAGATTCTACAGCCAAAAAAAAAAAAAAAAAAAAACCCCTAGTCACCTTTTATGGAAACCTCTCAACTTCACTGAATCATCAGTTACCCTCTATGAACACCTTAACTTGGCCAATATCAGTTACACAGGACAATCACAGCTCGAACTCATCAGTGACAGGCTCAATCAAGTCACTGGTGCATCAGGTGGTCTTATTGGGTGGATTTGCACTTTAAAAGCACACTACACTGCAAAAAAAAACTTGCTCAACTGCCTGCAGTTGACATGCATCATGCTTCAGCCAAGCTACCATCCAAACTCAACCTGTTTGCCTATGTAAATTCTTTGCACTGTGCAGTGTGCACAGTGACTGTGCATCAAAGCTTGTTTGAATCACTCTTGGAGAAAGGTTGAAGTAACACCACAAGCTTCCTTGGACTAAGACTTGTATCCACATAGAGATTAGAGTGCTACATGTTTAAAACATCTTTCTCGAAAGTTGTTCAGCCAAATATCTTGAATTTTTGCTGCAATAAAGGCTGCAAGGAGTACCTTGAAAATTGGGTGCTCAACTGATTTGAAGGGTTTCTTGTCATCAATAAGAAGCTTGGCCAGGAGCTTGTGTGATGCTTGTTGATTGAATACCAAAGTTGAAGCAGACAATCATTTTGATAGATTGAGAAGCAACTGCTTTAAATTTTTCAAAAAAGAAGTGCATCTAACTAGGTGGCACCATAGTTATTTTGTTCCATATGAGCTTTTCCCATTCATGATGTTTTTGTAGTAGTTTCAAAAAGATTTCTTTGCTCTTCCTGAAATTTCAAATTCAAAAGAAATTAAAAATTCAACAAAATTAATTTAGAAACATTGATTATGAACATGATTACATGGCAACTTACCTTCACCATGGTCTTTAAAGCAACCCCAGATATTACTGATTGTCTTCCTGTTTTTTACTAAAGATTTTTTTCTTTTAATGAAGGGGTGGAAATGGAAATAGAGTCTTGAGAAGCTAGTGTTTGAGTAGCAGCTGGAGCAGTGGTTTCTTGGATTTTGAATACCACAGCAACTTCAATATCTTTTTCAGATTTCAATTTGGTTGACTGGTGTTGATATCTGGTTCTGATAAAGAAGGTGCCTGTTGTCACTTTTTTTATTTTGGTTTTGCATGGTGGCAAGAGCTTCTGACTGGTAATCTCAAACAGTTGTTCATATATTTATAACTCTAACTCTGAAACATATACAAAACTGTTGGTTTGGCCTGGTTTGGAGAACTTTTCCACAGACCGAACCTGGCCTGAGGGTCCTAAGCAGGTTGGGTCTAGTTAATAAATTCCCTCTTGTCTCATGTATACACTATTCAGAGGGTTTCCTGTGATGGAAACCCTTCCTAGGATGAGCTCGAGATGTCTATGCATCCCCCAAGCCTCCAGTGTATGGGATGCAAACTAGAAAGACACACCTTTGCATGAAGAGCAAGAAAGGGGGGGGGGACATCATGGCACCCCCCCTTGATCAACAACTAGGCTAAGGAGGGGAGGGTGGTTCAAAAAATTTACAAGTATCAATGCTGCACTTGTGAGTTGCTCTGATGCAGAGGAAGAGGTGTTTCTGGATATAACCATCTAAGAGGGACTGGTGGTCCTATATATATTATAGAACTCCCTCCTAGCACACACAGAGTTTCTAGGTCTGTGCCAGGAGAAGCTACAAGCCAGGAAGACTCTTACACGAGGTTTCATTCAAGGAGGAAGTCCTGGAAAGGACTGCTAGGCATGCAGGAAACAGGGTAACTCATGTCCTAACAAGGAGTGTGATTCAGCTGCAGAAGGCGGGAGAGTTATGGGAGCCACAGAAAGCAGGCTGGTATCAGTAGGGCCCATGCCAGCAGGATTTAGTGCCTTGGTTGGTGGCTGTGAGTATTGAAATAAAAGGAGCTAAGTCCAGTCTCAAGTGGGTAGGCAGGTAAAGGATCCATAGACAGGATGTCATTGGAGTTCAACAAAGAGAGTAGACAGAGCAAGCAGTGAGTTGAGTGGAATTAAGAGCACAAGGCATAATGCAAGCAAACCATTTAGACTTACTTTGCGTGCAAAAAACAATTCCCTGCAACATGATTTAAACAGCATGCTGGCTAGGACAACCTGTGTTGGAATTTCTTTATCTCTGCCTCAGTCCCTCTTTCATTTCTTGACTAAATACATATATTGAATTGTATAGAAGTCAATCTAGTAAGCAGAATAGTACAAGGTAATCACACCATGTAGTCATGAACCTTGAGTAGTAGATTTATCTTAGTCATTTCTTGTATTCATGAGGAGCTCATTATTATTCATTATGTTTTCTTATTCATTTCTCAAACCAAATTTTAACCCATGTATTTTAGTCTATTTAAACTAGCCTAAAATACTTGAAATTAACTATTGGTTCTCGCATTCTTTTTCTGTTGAGCCTTTCCAAAAAGGAACCCCAAACCTTTTTGCCCCCATCTTCTTCTCTCCCATCTGAGCCACTCAGTCTAACCTTCATTAAGCTGCGGAAAATGGAAATAGACATGGAAATCTATTGATTCAAGTCAAAATCAAGCAACTCACCTGCAATATCAAACAAGGAAGCCTGGTTATTGATGGCATTCCACTCAGGGTGGCAAAATCTCAGCTGGCCCTTATCATTGTTTCAATTGCCTTACACTAGGACACTTGGCCCATTACTGCAAGAACAACTTGATCTGTGCCAAATGTGGAGATAAACATAATTCCAAAGGATTTTTGATTGAAAAATTCATAAATGGCCTGTTTCCGCTGCATAAAAATTGATAAGACCAAGAAGTGCTTCAATACTGTAACCAACAAAAAATACATTCATTGTCCATTTATTTTTCATTGTCCAATGAAGCAAGCAGACACGGATAAAATGCCCAGCTCATTATAATTTTTAAGAGTCTCCTCCATTAGTTTAATCCAATATATTTGTCTTCTTTCATTTCATTTCATTTCATTTCATTTCATTTCATTTCATTTCATTTCATTTCATTTCATTTCATTTCATTTCATTTCATTTCATTTCATTTCATTTCATTTCATTTCATTTCATTTCATTTCATTTCATTTCATTTCATTTGATTTCATTTCATTTCATTTCATTTCATTTCATTTCATTTCATTTCATTTCATTTCATTTCATTTCATTTCATTTCATTTCATTTCATT
>SMGU01010921.1:0-19385 GCA_004348175.1 Puccinia novopanici
ATCCTTTTCCGCGACGCTAGACCCCTTTTCCACGACGCTAGAGTCCTTTTCCACGACGTCCACGTGCTCCACGGCGCTAGAGATATTTCCTTCTTCTTCCATTTTACGGCGGTTTTTGATGATTTCCATGGTCAGTTCAAGGAGTTCAGGGTGAATCGTCTCGTCCTGGGATTCCACGGCGGGGTTCACGTTTCCGGGGGCCATTTTTTATGTAGGATGGGGGGGTTTGGGGTGTGTTGGTGGTGTGTTGTGTAGTGGGGGTTGGGGTATTTGGGTGGCGGGTTTTTTTCCGGGTGGTTGCTGGTGGAATTTGGGGGTGCGGGTGCAGGAGGCCCGTGCCCAACTTAAAATTGGTGGCGCAACCCCCGGGGGTTCCGGGGGTCACGGGGTTTCCCCTGTTTTCCGCTTTGGTGCTGCGACCCCCATCCATTTTCGACAGAATTGGTGCTGCGACCCCCAAAAATTCCTGCGACTGGATTTTGGGGGTCGCGACGTGTCATTGACATGCCATGGGGGTCGCAGCAACCTCCAATTTTGGGTCGCGACCTTTGGGGGTCGCAACACCAAAAGTTGGGGGTCGCAAACCCAGCCCCCATTTTGAATTATATTTTTTTTTTGTACAAATGAAACTATATTTCTGGGAACAGTACACTGGCCCCCAGGGGCCCCTTTTGCCCAATTATTTTTGCAGGAAGGACTAGTCAGGCTTAATTTATGCCATCTGCAACTGTACGTTTGCCCATTTACACACATGTGTCACACACCACTCTTAACACTCCCTCCCACATGTTTGAGATTGAACACCTTCATTTTGATTTTGCTGAGTGCCTTCTCAATGATTTTGGGTCCCAGTTGCTTGCAGGTGAAGATGTCTGTGAGTTGATTTTGGATTGTTGTACATTTTATTTTGATGTTGTATTTCATGATGAAGTAGAATGTGCAAGTGAGATAGAAAGTTTTCTTCTTTGATGTGTTATCACCCACTATATTCAGGATTGCTGCTGTGTCACAGAAAATATTGATATCTTCATGATGGTCAATATCAATCAGCAGGTTGTTCAGATGCATAGGTTTTTGCACCCATCCAAGATGGCAATATATTAAGTCACACATGTTGAGAGAGCCACCACCTTCTTCCTTTTGGATCACCATACCACACTGTTCTCATTGTGTCTGACTACATAGCCAGACTTCAACTGTTCATCTTCTCCATCCCAGTTGGCATCCAACCAGAGCTTCAATCTGCCATTTCCTCTGGAGAATTCCAATCTCAGTTCCTTTGCCTTTTTTACATACACCATCAACACATCCAAAGCCAAAAAATCTTCCAAGGGTTTAGCTCTTTATCTAGCTGACAGGTTGACTGAATAAGAGAGATCTGGAAATTTAACTCTAAAAAGTTACATCAGAGACCCAAGTACATGTTGAGTTGTTCAAACATGCACATAGGTCAATGATCTCATTAGCGGTGTGGTCAGATTGCAGGGCTGCATGGATACCATGGATGTTCTGGAATTTCTTCTCTTTTCTTTTCAGATTTCTATTCTTTTTCTCTAGTGTCATCAATCTTTCTTTTTCATTCTCATGCCTTGATAAACTTGACTTAAAAATCTTCTTTGTACCTCTACCATCACCAGAAAAATCATCATTGACACAATGAAATAGAACTTACATCAAACAGGTGGAGCCAGGACTAGCTTCTGGGAAGGTAAAGCATTATTAAATTCTAATCAGTTCAATTATCATGTATTTTTGATTCAAAAACTAAAGAAGATCACCTCAAAGGTGTCAATCTAAATTTACTTGCTATCAGTAGATTTTAAATCAAGCCAAAACCCACCACCACTTCTCCCACATGAAAAATGGTTTTCCAAATATTCCTGTAAAACAACAATAGGCTATCTCAATGATTTCATCAAACATGAGAAAAGCTCAAAAGTCATAGAAAACTTGGACCACAATCCCAATGATGGTCCAGCTATAAAATTTTTGATTCCCAGCAAATCTGGCTGCCAAAATAAATCATTTGAAAATTATTTCCAAACCATATCAAGCAAGAAGGTTTCTTGAATTCATGAATTACTTATCAAATAATTGATTAGCTCCAACATTTGATTAAAATCCCTCAAAGATCCATACTTCAAAGAGTATCAATGTCAAATTCAGATTGTGCTATTGTTGTGGACTGAATCCATATCTTGAAAGTAATTTGTTTTCAATGTCTTGACACACCTTGTAGTCTTAGAACCCTGAGAAGTAGTCACTATCATTGACTCAAATTCTATATCTGTTTTGTATTATTTTTCCACACTCTTCCTAGTTTGATTTTGATTTTGATTTTTTTTTTTTTACTTTATGTTCTTAACCACAACTTGAACTGCTTGTATTTAGCCTATATATTTAGCCCAAAATACAAACAATAGCCCAGTTCATGTAGCTGCTTGCTTGCAGTTAAAACTATTGCAGCAAGCAAGCTTTGAACTGATTCTAAAAAAAGTTTGGCATTATAACATCATGGGAAAGTGCAACAAGGAGACCTTATAATTTTATGCAAGCAAGCAGAGTGTTTTTTATGACATCTGCATAAAAACACCCTCCATGAACCAGGTTAATAACACCATTGGTTCTTTCCCTCTTTTTCTGCCAGTGAGCTTGTCCAGTGTTTAACTGCACTGTCATCCTCCTTCCTTTTTCTTTTGCATCTTGAAGCTTAAGGCCAGAAACTCATCAACAGCAACATTGAGATGCCCTGCCCAGGGTGTGAGGTTGTGGGTTTGAGTCCCACCAGACACAACTTCATCTTAACAGTCTCTACAATTATCCCCAACAAACGTGAAGATGATGGCTCAATTCAAGATACATCTTCTTCAAGGTGATCCTCTCTTGGTGCATCACAAGTCCTGAAAGAGCAAAGCAACCATAAGAGACAACTTGGAGTATTACTTTCCTCAATCCTGCCAAGATCAAAGTCTTTGAAGGGGGATTTTTTACTCAAGAGCAGTGCACAGTCCTAGCTTCAATCAATTGCCCTCTTAATCTCAATCCCATCCACCACTTGGATGTAGCAGCTTCCAGACACTTCAGAATTCACTAACTCATATGTGTTTTTGATGTATGCTTGCCAGTACAAAAATGTGATAGTTGTTTCCCTCCTGTGCTTCTGGCTGATTAATGTGGCAGAATTGTCAAGGGGATGTAGCTCAAGCTACATTTAGAGGTGGTGGGAGTCCAGAATTAATTTGATGGTTCTAGTAAAAACAGCCTTCCAGACAGGAAGGTTGAATGAACAGCAGCATTCTGATTATTTCTGTTGAGAGACAAGGCGGAGAAACATTTGTAGAAGGTGTGGTATGCATACAGGCGGAGCGCTCGAGGGCAGACGCACAAGAAAGCAGCGAGAACCTCAGCGAGAAGGAAAAAGACAAGAAGGACGAGACGGTCTTCAGCGTCGGACGGACTGGAGCAGCGAGAGAGATCACCAGAAGGTATGCCGACGAACACACACAAGAGCCGCGGGGGCGGACGAGGAAAGGGATGCAAGCCGCGCCGGTTGGGCACTAGTCGACCGCAGAAAGATATCAGTCGCTACCAGTCCGACGGCTTCAACATCGACCGGCCGGACTCCCTCGTCAAGTCTCCAGAACAAGAGCTGCTCGAGCAACGCCATCCCGATGATGTAGACGCCCATCATCTCACCCCCGGTTCATCAGGCATGTATCCCTCTACATCACATCATCTGCGTGGCTTTCTTTCACTTGCATTTGCTCTCTGGGCTTTCGCTCTTGCCTGTTTCCTGCGTTCAAGATCTGACTCGATTATGTGCCTACTTTTTTTTTTTTCCGATCTCCACAGGTTCAAACGAAGTCACAATCGACTTTCCAATAGCGATGTGGGTAAGCAACGGGGCAACTACACATTCAGGATGTTTAGATACAAGAATCTCGTAGGACCCGCATGCTGATGCTGAGGTGTCTCGCATACATATTGCCACAGGATTTTGACCACTGCGATCCTCGGAAATGTACAGGCAAGAAGCTGGGCAGATTGGGCTTGATGGCAGAGCTGAGAGTGGGCCAAAGGTTCCGGGGCATCGTACTAAGGTAAGAACTGATCAAAAAGAAACCAGCCTGGGAGAAAGAGAAAGGGGGAAGGATTCTGATGAAGGCAAGGATTGGGACGATGGAAGTCCGGAGGGGACGATTCCGGTGAGTCCAGGGGACCTGGAGCAGATCGAGAAGTTTGGGATCGCGGTGGTGGAGTGTTCGTGGGCGCGGCTGTCGGAGATACCGTTCCAAAAGATGCGCTCGAGCGGCGACCGATCCTTGCCCTATCTGACCGCCGCCAACCCGGTCAATTACGGCAAGCCCTACAAACTCACCTGCGTCGAGGCCGTCGCCGGAAGTCTGGCCATCGTCGGACTTCAGGCCCAGGCGGAACTCTTGTTACAGAAGTTCGGCTGGGGCCATGCCTTCTGGTCCCTTAATCAGTGAAGTCCCGGCTTAGTCTACTCTGTTGGGGGAGGTGACTGATTTGTGTCGCCTGTCTTTCCAGAGATCTGATTCAAAAGTATCGTGCCTGTGAGGATAGCCTGGCCATGCAGGCGGTACAAGAAGAGATCCTGCAGACCATCGAAGACGAAGCGCGAGAGAGACGTGAGTTGATTGTCTCATCTTCCCTGCGTGCTGGGCCAGAGAAGATGTAACCTGTTTTTTTCTTATCTTGCCAGGTCGGACACCTGAAGACGACGATCTTCTTGTGCCCAATCCGAACCACGCAAACAGCTGCTCAGTCGGCGAGGATGACTTTGCAGATAGCGATCAGAGTGGCTCTGAGTGAGAGAAGACCCAAGATTCTTCTTTCCGCCTAAATCCACCACTACGATCTTCGTTGTTTGGACATGTACACATAATTATCTCCCTTCCATCCAGTCGACCAACAAAAAACAAAGTTCTTCAAACGGGACATACTGCGCTGGTGTAACACCTTAAAGTCTTTGTGACGCGTCGAGCATATATTATCTAGGCTATTAGGTCTGAGCTCCGGAGGCTGGCTTTACTATCGTTACTAGTCTTTGGATGTAATATTAGTAACGAAAGTGATAAGTGCAGATAATAAACATCAATATAGCATGATATCGCATGGAATGGTTATATGGAGCGGAGGTTGGTGGTATGATAATGCTACAAAAACAAGTTAGTAACATCAAAGCAACGATACGATACGACATTGCGAGATTGGAAAAAAGCAATATGGGTGTATGAGATCAGAATGCGGGAGGTGAGTGTTGGACAAGCTGGTTGAGGGGGTACAAGAAACACTGGTGTATTGTGTAGTCGTAGGGAAATAGATGTAGCTGGAGGAGTGCCGGGAAGACAATTGATGGTGAGATAAACCTCCAGCTGACGAATCTGATGAGAGAACATATGGTGGCCCCCTTCCAGAAGAAGAATGCAGGTGGTGCGATGGTGTGACGGTATGAGGGGATATTTCATGGATCACGATGTACAGTAGATAGCTTTGTGTGTTTCGACATCTCGTCCGGCCCATCAATGGAAGAGCTGTTCGATCTTGTGAACTGCGTTTTGGGTGGCTTCTTAAGAGGTACACAGGTCGATAATACTAGCTGGACTTTCTTCTGACTGAGGAAGCCACATTCCATTTGGAATCCATGCTTGTCGGATTCGCAACCTTCCTCGACATGAGCCCGGAGCATACGAGTCGCATTTGCGGGGCTGGAGGAAGACGAGTTGTACCGTCAACTGGGTTCATACTTTTTTTTTTGAATAAAAAAAGGTGGGATCACTGCTTGGTTGGGCCTTGTTGGAGTTGGAACAGGCCTAGTGATCAAAACTCATAGAGGGGAATACATCGTCTTGAAGCTTCACAAATATGTCAAGCAGGTCGTGCGAGATCCCCAAAGACGCGGTGACCTTGGAGCGATTGGGACATGTGAGGATGTCCTCCAACTTGAGCTCATCTGGGGAGGAAGTAGCAACCAAGTCGGGGGTGACCTCCAGAGCATGGAGTTTCCACTGGTGGGCCAGATAGTAGGTCCGATATTCGTCAGCCGAGAATTCCGGGGCCTGTGATTTTCATTGATATCATCAGAGTGATACCTGAGGAAGAAATACATCAGGAGTGGAGTAGCTTACCTGAAGATGGTACTTCTCATAGAGTACCGTGGAGAGCCGGAGATCGCCCTTAGGATAACTGGAGATGAAGTTGAAAAGTTTGCTCTCCTCTTCGCGTGATAACTATTGAAGGATGAAAGAACAAGAATCAGCAAAAATCAATAAGCTTGCTGGTGGGGTCAGATAATAGGATGAGTGTATTTACAGGGACAACTCGGATAGATGGATCCCAGTGGGATTTACCTGGAAAGCACAAGAAAGAATGGTCGACCTTGCTCCGATAATCGTTGAGCTCGTTTCTAGTGTTGCTGGGAAGTCGATGCAGGATGAATTCAACAGGCCGACTGGTACTGCTCCCCACCAAAGGGTTCTTTGAGCCTGGGGTAGATGATTCTGAGTCGCTATCAATCTGGATGACATCGATGGGGGGAGCCTTCTCCTTGCCTTTAATCCTGGGTGTTCTTGGATACCTTGTCCTGAATCTTCGCATGGTACCATTCCGGGAGCGGAAACATGCTGTGTCGCCGCGGGTTGATCTCGATCGATGGAAGTTATCTCGGCCATGTTGCGAATATCGGTCCTGTCTCGTTCGCGGGATGGCCCCCTGATCTGCTGCGGAGATGCGGGTGGTAATGGCCCTGAAGACGAATGGTACATGAAAGTCAGCGATGCCTAGATGATGAGGAGGAGAAAGGGTGTCGTCACGTACATTGCCATTGGAGTCGGACGACGCGACACCCAGCCCGCGACTCGGCTGGCTGTTGATGGATCAGCCACCAAATGACCCCCGGGGATGGACCGGGGATCGAGGGGTTGAGTCAGTCGGTCAGCCGGACGGGGTTGGCTGGCGAGTCCCTTGCCGCCATCATAACAACTTCCTTCGGACTGCTGGCTATATCACCTTGACATTGATCACTGTCGAACGGTGTCTTATGGACATGTTGAGGATGATCTACAAGTGACTCTCCAGATCGGCATAACTGAGCGAGGGTTCTCCCTCTGACCTACGGGCTGGGCGAGAGTAGACGCCTAAACGCGTGCTCTTTACTACGCGGACAAACCAAACATTATAATCGAAGTAAAACATGTCGTATGGCAAAAAGAAATAAGCTCATGAGATTGTATCTGCGACTGACACGGAAGCTACGAGCTTGAACTCATGAGCCAGTGTAGATCAATCATCTCGGGAGCACCGGGCAGCGAGGGCAAAGAGCTTGAGCACCCTCTTAGGAACGCTTGATGAACCAGCAGGACCGGTTGGAGGTAGTCTCGCGTGCAGTGTTGAGCCACGCCTCTGACCAAAAGGGCAAGAGGCGGGCTTGCGAAGGGACTGCCGTGGCGACTCGAGCGCAAAGGAGAAGGGGCTGAGTAATGGCGATGCTAACTTGAGCCAAATTGGAGCAAGCTATGATAGATTCCTAACAGATTATGAATAGTGAAAAACAGATTCCCAAGAGACGAACAAATGTGAACAACAAAGCTACCAGTGAAACGAGAGTGCGCGACGAGAATGAGAACAACACAGGAGAAAAGCCAAGAAGTAGAGGATGCGAACAAGAAACGATGATGATGAGTGGAAGATAGGGGAAGATGTAAATAAGATCGGAAGAGAATCAGTGGCTGATAAGCCAGACGGTGCCTTAAGCCTTGGTGTCCTGGACGAAAGCGAAAAGAAGATGTGGTTAGAGATGACGATCGCAAGAAGCAAGGGAAACGAAACATACGGTTTTGTCGTCATCCTTCTTGTCCTTCTGGAACATGGCATTGACGGAAGAAGAGCTGGATTGCTGGGAAGCTTGAGAGTTGGACTGGCTGGAGTAATAGCCACCCATGCCGCCCAATGGAGCTCCGCCGAAGGCGGCGCCCATGCCGGCGAATGGGACTCCACCGAAGCCGGCGCCCATGCCGCCGAGTGGGACTCCACCGAAGCCGGGATCCATGCCGCCGAATGGGACTCCACCGAAGCCGGCGCCCATCCCGCCCAGTGGGGCCCCAACGATACCGCCACCGATTCCACCGAATGGGACTCCACCGAAGCCGGTGCCCATACCGCCGAGTGGGGCCCCGCCGAATGGGGCTCCGCCGACGCCTCCCATGCCGCCCAATGGGGCTCCACCGAAGCCGCCGAATCCAACGACGCCAGGTGCCACGGGTCCTGGGGCAGGTGTCACGGGTCCTAGGCCAGCTACCACGGGTCCTAGGCCGGGGGCGACACCTGGGCCGAATCCAGGGCCGCCGATGCCTCCGGGTACAGCGGGACCGAAGCCACCGCCCATGGTTGGGTCAAAGGGGGCTGGTCCAGAATTAACCACAGGGCCCAGGCCATTCACTCCTCCGGTTCCTCCCGGAAGGAAACCAGCGCCGGTGGTTGGGTCAAAGCCAGGTCCGAATTGGTTAGGTCCAACAGAAGTCACTGGGCCGATGCCATTATTCACGAGTCCTCCTTGACCATTACCGATAGGGAAGCTACCCGGTCCGAAACCGGGGCCGTTGGGGAAGCCACCTGATGCGAAACCGGCACCACCAACGTTAGGGGTGCCACCGACTGGCGCGAAGCCGGTTCCCTGACCAGGGTAGCCATTAACTGCTCCGAAGTTTCGTTCAGACGACTTGTCTTTGCCGTGGTCTTTTGCGTCAGAACGCTTGTCGAGCGGCAGGGCTGAGAAGGTTTGCAAGAAGGCAAGGGAAACAGCAACAACGAGGAAGGAGCGCATGTTGGCGAGGGGTTTTCTTTGAAAAAAAAAAAAGGAAAGTGTAGTGAAGTGAAGTGACGGTGATGAGCTGACTGTTTGCTGGTAGCAGATGCAGGTGAGCGGATTGGTGGATGGAGGATGGGGATTTCGGAACTGGCATTATGGATCACGCTTTATACCCTCGAAGCTCCCCATATGCTTCCCACCGATGTGCCAATGCTGCCAGCCAGGCTGCCAGCTCCCGCTACTGGAGTCCTGGACAGCGAGTCGCGGATGAAAGTCTCACGTCGCGGTTATCTAGCCCAGTCTAGCTCTCTGCAGATGGAACTGGCGATGTCTGTCAAGTTAGACATTGGAAATAAGTTAGAATTCTCTGATCAGCGCAAAACATTTATCAAAAACGACGACACGCGAAGCGCCCCCCTCCGGAGCAGGGGACTTACTCGCCATTTTTGGCGTTAGAGGTATTTCAAGAATGGCTGGTAAAATTTTGTTTTTATCATAACTTCTACACTACACTATTGGGGGAAAAAAAAACATCTCATCTGTGCCTTCAACCTGACTCAAGTTGGTGGGCACTACTCTCTGTTGTGCCTTGCACAATGGTAGTAAACACCTGAGGGCAACGCCAGACAGTATGGTCTAGCGAAGCCCCCTCGCGCATACTGTTACCGCTAAACCACCCCTTCCCCTGCTACATATCGGTTCCCCAGGATCCCTCGGAGATCCCGATTCCCCAGCCGATTCCAAGGCTGATTTTTCGCTAAGTCCCCCAGCCGCGCCAGCCGCGACTTGCATCAACTCCACCCGCAGCACCCCACCGGCACGTCATCACCTCCCGCGACTTGGATTAACTCCACCCGCAATACCCCGCTGGCACGTCATCACCACCCGCAACACACCAACATGTCATCACCGCCGACAGCATACACATCATCACCACCCGCTACACACCACCGACATGGTACACCCCCCCCCACTCAACCCCGCTGCTTGCCCTCAGCTCCGTCCCACAGCCACTAAGCCCTTGCTCTGACAAGGAATTTGAAAAATCTGCAAGCATCAGGTGCACCGCTACCTGCTTTGCCACCAAGAAAGACTATTTCTTGTTTGTTAAATGGCAATTAGACTTTATTTATATTGAGAAAGGACCTATCCAATTTTGTTTTCAATTTTTAGCAGTGGGACATGCTTCTGTATGAATCTACAGGAGTCTGAACAAAAAATGGCAAAATGGCTGTAGTAGGGAAAGCTATGCTGAGCTATATCTTGTTTGGTAGGAGTATTGGCAAGATTTAAGTTTGATTTTATTCATGGAAAGTTAGATTGAATAATTTATCAAAATTTTCAGCAGTGGTGAATTGCTTGTGAAGAATCTACACTTGAGGCTTGAAGAAAAAGGGCAAAAGAGCTTCAGTAAAGACTCAGTGTATCTCAGCATATACTAGCTAGATTGACAGGATTCCAAATGTTGAAAAAATCTTTTTTATCATGAAAAATATTTTTTTTCAACATTTGGAATCATATAAATCCATCTAGTACTTTCTGAGATACAATATGTGCTAGTTAAATATTGTACAGTCTACATTTGTATGGCATGCTGTATCTCAGCAAGTACTAGGTAGATGTTCATGATTCCAAATGTTGAAACAATGTTAATTATGATAAAAAATATTTTTTCAACATTTGGAATCATGTAAATGCACCTATTATTTGCTGAGATACAATGTGTGATAGTTAAATATTGTGGAGTCTATATTTGTGTGGCATACTGTATCTCAGCAAGTACTAGGTAGATTTACATGAATGCAAATGTTGAAACAATTTTTAGTATGATGAAAGATATTTTTCAAAATTTTTAATCATGTAAATCCACCTAGTAATTGCTGATATACAATGTGTGCTAGTTAAATATTGTGCAGTATAAATTTGTATGGCCTACTGTATCTCAGCAAGTACTAGGTAGATTTACATGATTCCAAATGTGGAAACACTTTTCATTATGATAAAAAATATTGTTTCAACATTTGTAATCATGTAAATACACCTAGTACTTGCTGAGATACAATGTGTGATAGTTAACTATTGTGCAGTCTACATTACATATGTGTCACCTACTGCATCTCACCAAGTGTTGGGTGGATTGACATGATTAAAAATGGTGAAAATATTTTTTTTATTTTAATGATTTTTTTTTTTTAAAATTTGGAATGATGTAAATTTACCAAGTACTTGCTGAGATACAGCAGGCCATACAAATGTAGACTGCATAATATTTAACTAGCACACATTGTATCTCAGAAAGTACTAGGTGGATTTACATGATTAAAAATGTTGAAACAATATTTTTTGGAATAATAAACATTGTTTCAACATTTGCATTCATTTCAATCTACCTGATACTTACTGATACAGTAGGCCACACAAATATAGACTGCACAATATTTAAATATCACACATTGTATCCCAGCAAATAATAGGTGGATTTACATGATTCTAAATGTTTAAAAAATATTTTTTATCATAATTAAAATTGTTTCAACATTTGGAATCATGCCAATCTACCTAGTACTTGCTGAGATACAGCATGCCATACAAATGTAGACTGTACAATATTTAACTAGCACATATTGTATCTCAGAAAGTACTAGATGGATTTATATGATTCCAAATGTTGAAAACAATGTTTTTCATGATAAAAAAAGTTTTTTTCAACATTTGGAATCATTTCAATCCACATAGTACTTTGGTCCATTTTACTTTTTCCTACTATAGCCATTTTGCCAGTTTTCATACAATTATATTTGTGCTGTTCAAAACCCTACCAAAGTTGGCCAGTCCTCTTTGGCCGGACTTGAGACCTTCTGGGATGGGGGGAAACACCTAGGCAAACACAAAGACTGGTTGATTTATGTGTGCTTACTATGTCATTTTTTTCAACATGAGATGGGAGGTGAGGCTGGGCCGGGTGGAGGCAACTTTTCTTTTCAAAAAATTGCTATTAATATCACATACCACACTATCTACCTGCATAACTGTAACATACAAGTCATACTTCTACTTAAATTATAAGGAATTGAATATAGACAAAAAATAAAATAAAAAGCAGACATCCATCTAGTCGGAGGTGATGCAAAGTTGCGGGCGGAGTGTTGCAGATGTAGGTGATATGCCGTTTGAGTTGATACCGGCGGGTTGTTGCAGGTGGAGATGATGCAGCGGGGTGTTGCAGGTGGAGGTGATGGAAAGTTGCAAGTCGCGGGTGGGGTGTCGTGGGGGGGGTGTCGTGGGTGGGGTGTCGCGGGTGGAGATAAGTTGCCGGCGGGGTGTTGCGGGCGAGTTGATGCAAGTCGCGGCTGGGGGACTTGGCCAAAAATCAGCCTGGGAATCGGCTGGGGAATTGGGATCTCTAAGGGATCCTGGGGAACCGATATGTAGCAGGGGGAGGGGTGGTTTAGCGGTAACAGTATGCGCGAGGGGGCTTCGCTAAACCATACTGTCTGGCGTTGCCCTCAGGTGGTAGTAAAAGAAAGAGATGGATTTCATGTATATAGACAAGTAAGGTTTATATACATGCTCTAAGAGGGGCTTAGGTGAGAACCCACTGTAACCCAGTGAGAGGGTTACAACACTCCCCCCTCACCTAGCCGCCAGACATGATTATTTTCCAGAAGCCTTCGAAAGAGTCTTTTGGGAGAGCTTTGGTTAGAATGTCAGCCACTTGTTCTTTGGTGGGAACCCACACTAGTTCCGTTTTATTCTTGAAAAGTGCCTGATTAGTTAAATAGAATTCCCTATCAACGTCTCTTACTCTTTTATTGGCAGAATCATCAGTGCTAACTTGGATTGCAGCTTGATTATTGCAAAGCATTTGGCCAGTAATGTTGTGGGACTCCTGTGGGACAAATGATATTTGGTAAAAATCCTCTGAGGGGGATATCAATTGCTTAGCTAGGTAAAAGCTATTACAACTGACAGGTGGTTTGAAAGACCTGCCCCTCTAATAGTACTACACAAATATAAGGAATCTTGAATCAATATTTAAATATAGATGGCTGATTGCAAGACAGAGTTACTATGTATAGTAGCCTCTATCAAACCTAGATCACCTTTATCAGTACTCTTTCAGATCTACAACAACTTCTTATGATGGATAAGTAATCCAGTGGGATTAAATATGTGAAAGGATAACCCTTAATACTACTACTGATACTACTACTAATTAATTCCTATAAATGTTGTCACTAACTACTGTTATAATTGACAATGAGCTAATGATGATGAAGTTTTTGATGACTAATTGCTCTATAATATGTTTTTAGAGCCCTTAAATCACTTAAAACCTCCTATTTTTGTTGATACTACTACTACTACTACTATGCCTAATCTGTTACTACTAATTGTTGTTGATGCACTAACTAAAAGCTACAAACTGGTAGATCTTGACAGGCTCCTCTGAGTCGGTGTGGAAAGGTTGGATTGAGGGGGGGAGAGGCCCTTCTTTTATATTGAAGAGTGAGGGATTTTTGCTGCAGGGGAACACTCTGAGGGACTTATTTTTCAGGGGAACTAATATTCCACCTGGATCCTGTGTTCTGATTGGTCTGAAACCCAGCATCTGAATAAGATCCTGTGATTGGTCAGGTTCTGAACTCCAATGGAGTATTCTGATTGGCCAGTCCCAGAATTCTGATTGGTCCATGCCAGATTCACCAGTCCACCCATCTTCCCTCCTCTCGGGGTCTCCGCCTCTCTTGCCACTTCACTCCTTCCCTCCTTCTTCCTCCTCACCTAATTATTTCCCTCCGCCACTTTTCTGAATACTGAATTCCAACACCCTCTTATATGGCAGTATTCCACCCTTACACAAATTAAATACCCTTATAAAATACTTAATCTTATAATTCCTCCTAACCTCTGTTCCAATCCTGGTCAAGACAAAAAAGTTTCCCAGTCGTGGTAGGTCCTCCGTTCCAATCCTGGTCAAGACAAAAAGTTTCCCAGTATGCTCTGTCCTCTGTTCCAATCCTGGTTGAGACCAAAGTTTCCCAATCATGATCCGTCCACTGTTCCAATCCTGGTTGAGACCATAAAAGGTCACCCAGCCTTGGCATGTCCTTGGTTCCAATCCTATCCAAGGCATAACTATACACCATGTCCTCTGTTCAAGTCCTTGTCAAGACATCCTTATGTGTATAGATGCTAGCTCATCCTATCCATATGTCCTCCTCTTATAAAGAATGTCTTGTGCATGCAACTATCTATAAGTCACAATACCTCTGCAATGCACTTTTGGCATTGTAACGCAAATGGAGCACCACAACGTCCTCCTTGAGAATGTCTTTGATAAGATGCCTTACCCACAAAACTTGATGTGTTCCGGCTCTCAGTGCCATATATTCTGCCTGGCAAGTAGAGGATGCAACTTTTGCAAAGCGACGGGATGCCCAAAGAACTGGACATCCGCAGAATGTCACCAGTACTCCATATGTGGATTTGGCAAATTCTCCACCCCAGGAAGCGTCACAGAAACATTTGAGCGGTTTCGGCATGGTGTTGGGAAATAGATTCAAGGAAATTTCCCTTGATCCTGCCAAGTAACTGATTAGGTTTCAGACCCCTTTCCAATGATTGACACCAGGCTGTGCTGCAAAACGTGCTAAAAGGTTCACAGCGAAAGCTATGTCAGGAAGGCTCCCCACTGCTAGGTAGCTGAGGGAGCCAATAATAGATAGGTAGTCAGTAGATTTGCTTGCGTCACCTTCATCATCAGTTACAAGTGTTAGATTAGTGGGTAAAGGCGTCAAGTGAGTAAAGGATCCATCCCAGTGCAAGGACAGCACTTGATTGATCAGCTTTGGTTGTTGTAAGCAGAATCCTTTTTCTGTATGTTTTATTTCCAAACCTACAATAGATTCCAAACCTGCAGACCATTTAATTTTTAAAACACCCTTCAAACCATCCTCCAGTTCCCTCAACAGCACCGGTGAGGAGCCAGTGACAATTCCGCCATTGATGTGGATCCAAATGATTCCAAATTTCAAGTGATGTTTGACTGTATACAAGCTATTATCATACTGACTTTCTTTGAAACCTAATTCCTTCAAAACACCTTTCAGGTGCAGCCACCAGCACCAAGCCGCCTGCTTTGTACCGTATAGTGCCTTGTGCAGCAGCATGGCCTCACCAGGTTTCACGTCTAAACCTTTGGGAGCCTCAACCCATACTTCTTTGTCGATAGGCGCGTTGAGGTATGCTGCGACGAAATCAAAGGAAAAAACAGGCCAGTTGAACTTTGCTGCCATAGTTAGGATCAGTCTCATAGACACAAAGGTGGCCGTAGGCGCAAACGTTGCTGTGTAGTCCACTCCAAGGATCTGAGTGAATCCTTTTGCAACGTATCGTGCTTTATACCTGACAGTATTTCCCTGTTCATCAGTTTTCTCAGCAAACACCCATCTACCTTTCAACGGTCAGCAATTTTTGGGGACCACGCAAACCGACCAGACCCGCATTCCGTCCAGATTCCGCAGTTCTTCATCAATGGCTGCCTTCCATTTAGCCCACTCAGGTGACTTCGCCGCTTGTTTGAAATTTTTCAGAGTGGAAGCCGCAAAAAAGGTACAGTCCACAAGGATCCTGTCAACGGTTAGCTCTTGTGTTGCAAACTTAATCTTGGCGGAGAAATCACCCAGCTCTATTCTGTTGATGATATAGTTGACATCAGACTTCCTAGCTGGTGGGCTTACTACATTTGTATTCCGTACCGCTCCCCCTTCTGTTGTCTGCTTACTCCCCGGTGAGTGAGTCATTCCTTTAGTTGCTGGGTTAGCGCTCGCATCTCCACTGTAGGTGAGATGTTTGTTGGGCCACGACACCAACGCAGAGGATACGACCCGATTGCTGCCTCGGATGACAAAAAGCCAACCTTTACTGTCGTCCAGTTGTGCCACTACGAAACCTTCCAGTGCTCGGTCGTCCAGTTTCCTCCTGTTCTCTCCTACAACATGTATAAAAGCACGCTCCCCAAAAAGTTTCAGTCTGTCACAATTAGGTTTATACCCGTGGAAAGCTTCAAAAGGTGTAAGCTGTCCACTACGCTTATTCGGAATGGTATTCAGAATGTCACATGCCCAGATGAAAGAAAACCCCCAAAAGGTCTTACTCAAACCGCTGTCAGCCAGAAGAGATCTGCCCAGGTCAGCCACTGTTCTGTTGAACCGCTCTATCACAGCATTCTGGTAGTGATGATACGGCAGCGCACATTCAGCTTTGATTCCCCTTTCCTGTAAGAATTTGGCCAGAATTGTACTCGAGAATTCACCGCCATTGTCCGTCCGAAGGACTTTCACAACTTTCGACGTCTGTCGTTCCCAGCGTGTGATGGTGTCCATGAGGAATCCCGCCGTCTGATCTTTGCCTGTCATAATTTTTGCTTCGCTGAAGCCAGTCGACATATCCCTAATTGTCAAAAGAAAACGGCCATGATTGAAGGTCTCCACCTCAAAAGGTCCAACCAGATCAGCAGTAACCACTTCAAGTGGTTTGATTTCTCTCCCGGATGGTTGGAGCAGATTTCTCTGAACACTTTTACTTTTTGCACAAATATCACACTGGATATCTCCCTTCGGCAAGGACACTGGTAGTCCATTGCACAGGCGACCTTGCATGAGTTGTTGAATCTTCCTTAATCCTGCGTGACCGAATAACCGATGCCAGTAGAGAAGAATCTGTTCCGATTTTGTGAGACTGTTCTTTTTAATGGGAGACATATGATCAACGTGCAATGGAACTTTGAAAATATCTGGTTTAATTTTGACTCGTACGTCAGTGGACACGGGGCAAAAGGATGGTGACAACTTGATATTTTTATTGCATGGGGCAGGTGAGTGTTTAGAGACATGGGAGATTGGACAAGACACAGGTTTTTGGAGAGGGAAAATAGGCTTGGGAAATACCCATTTATTTTCGGCAGGAATGAAAGGACATTTGAACACAAGAGAACCGTTTTTAGTATATATCAAATACGAGTCCTGTTTCACATCATATGTGAAGAAAGCGTTAGCTTTTTGGAGAGCTGCGAGTGATATGAGGGTAGAGCGCGCTCGCTCACAATAAAGGACGCCGTGTATGGTGACACGCTGATTGTCTTCACCAGAGAAGGTGAGGTCTCCTTGACCAGTGATGAAAGCATCGCCATCTGAGGTCGCAACTTTTAAAGGGATAGGACGAGCAAAGGAGCGAAAATTAGACAGGGAATGAAAATCACCACACAAGTGGTGTGACGCACCGGAATCAACAATAGGCACATCACCTGTCCTGTCAGCCGCCACATGGCTGAATTCCAGGTTTGCCAAATCCTCGGCGACGTCCCCGATTTCCACCATGCGTGCCATGGGATCCTCCATCTGGTTCGCGAAATCAGACTCGATGGTCATTTTGTTCGCGGAGGTTTGAGATCATTGAGGGTTGGGTGCGTTGGTGTTGTGGCTGACCCGTTGTAATTGGTATTGTGGGCGGTAGTGGTCGGCATGGCGGTGTGGTGGTGCCACGGGTGGAGTGTTGGTAAGTGGGGCGATGTCACAAGGGATGATCTGAGGTTGAGGGTAGACGCCAGTGAAACCCGGAGGCGTCACAATCGGATAGAAAGCCTGAGACCCAATATGTTGTCCGTATTGTTGTGGCGGAACAAAACGTGGACCTCCGGCAGATTGACGGATTTGTTGTCTGTTGCCTATAGGTCGTTGATGGAACGGACAGTCTCGGAGCATGTGATCCGGAGAGCGGCACTGCCAGCAGGCTCCGGCTTGCATCGCTAAAAAGTCCATTGCGTCCGTTACATTGTCGGGATGGGAAGGATGTATGGTGCTGTCCAATTCAATCGCGAGGGAAGGGGCTGGTTCAGCTCTAAGTACTAGGGGAGGCGAGGTGGCGGCAGGAACAGTTGCGGCGGCGGTGGACAACTCAAAAGCTTGCTGGCGAAGGATCATATCGATTAGGCGGATCATTGATTCAAAAGACATCGGGCGAAAGTCTTTGCTGGCTTGGTAGTGTGACTCGACTCGTCGATTGAGTTCCTCGGACAAAGCCGGTTGAGAAGCTACACCATTTTGAAGGACGAAGCCTGCCAGCATGTCCCTAGTGAAAATGAAACCAATGGTTTCCATCTCATTGAGGAGATCATTGAGTCGAGTAGACGTTGCCGCCGTGGAAGGGTATTGTGCAAAGTCAAAGGAGATTAATTGCCTGAACAAACTCAGCTGGGCTGCCCGGCTGACCGAGTGAAACCGATGTTTCAGATCAAGCCACATGTCGAAGCATGTATCGAAACGAACCAGACCTCGACGGAGGTGACAAGAATGGATCTGCCGATTCGCTCGTAGTGGTCATCTGTACAAGCGGAGTGGGAAAAAAACGGTTGGTTGATGGCGTCCCTCATGCGCTCATCGATGAAGTCCGACCAGGCGGTATAGTTCGATCCGTCTGGTTTCAGGCGATCTTCATCCTTGATTTGGTTGTTGATGGCGCTGATGATGGCTGCCGCGTTCTTGTCCATAGTGGTCGATTCGGCTGTGGCAGGGGGCAGAGCTGGGGTTAAGACAGGCGGCGCAGTCGTTGTCCCGGCTTGGGATTTGCCTTTGGTGGTGCTGGCAGGAGTAGACGTGTTCTCCATGTGGGGAGGGTTCTGGTGGGTCGTGGTTGGGCAGGATGTTTTTCTCGGACGGAGTGATGCGGTGGTTATGTTGTTGGTGGGAAGGGTATTGGAGTTGGAGGTGGAAGGGGTGGTGGAGTTGGGATCGGAGGGGGGAAAAGGGTTGGACATGGTGGAGGTTGGACGGGAAAGAGACGAGAAGAAAGAAAAAAAACAGGGAAGAAGACTTTTTTTTTTTTTTATTTATATATATATATTTTTTTTTGATATCTTAAAGATATGTAGAACGCCTGTTCAGCCTCCACACTTGGCGTCCCAAGGCAAAATATACTTTGGAGTGCGACTCCTCAGCAGCTTAATCAGCAGAATCTAACGTTATCTGTTTGATATATTGAGTTTTGAGTCTGAATCGGAGAGGAATGTACGGCAGAAGCTTTGAAAGACAGGTCGATTACGTCCTACACTGGACTACCTTGAAAATGAAATATATATAATGTTTTGATAGCAAGATTAGGTGCTCATAACCTGTTGTGCCTCGCACAATGGTAGTTGGAGAAAGAGATGAATTTCATGTATATAGACAAGTAAGAGCAACTCCACCGCAGGAGCTAAAACCCGGGAGTCAAAATGCCAGGATAGCTCCTGCCCGCAGCAGGATAACTCCTGCAGCTGCTGCGGCATCCAGCGCTAGTAGCTAAATTTCAATGGTAAATGAGCGTAAATGCATATATGGAGGCGGTGTCGCATTGAGTCGGGGAGGGAGAGGGTCGCTACATGTAGCAACCCTCTCCCTCCCGAGCTAGCTCCCGGGGCACATAGCAACCTACTTAGCGCCTGCGGTGGGTCAACAAAAAGGGGTCGCGGGAGCTAAACATGGGATAGCGACCCGGTTTAGCTCCCGCGCTGGAG
>SMGU01010924.1:0-14756 GCA_004348175.1 Puccinia novopanici
CCACCAACCTAGCTAGGGAAAAGGGTCCCGAAAAAACTGCGAAGGGAATAGGGCAAGTCGTTTCTCCCCCTAATTTTCCCTCTATCAGTAGTTTTGGAGATCCACCATACTAGCGCGGCTCCTTTTTTGCAAATCAAGCTGACTAGTTCATGTCGATCCATGATGATGGTTAGGTTCCAGGAGAATGCTTTGGACGCGACAGGTTGACTCAAGGATTATAAATACCTAGGACCTGATCGCCGCAGTGGAGTTGGTCGTTGTTCCCCACAGCTCCACTGCCTCCCTTACTGTTAATACCTGCTCGTTATCATCCCAGCTTGCTCTTGGTAAGTATTTCGCTTCAGTTGACATGTTTTGAATGCTTAATTAAATAATTAATCCACTGGCCCATAAATGGGGTAATTATCTTCGCAGTCAAACTAGCTAAATTAATACTGGTGCACCACGCCCGATCGGTCAACAATCACCCCTTATATTGTGTGATCTTAGTGTGCTACACTTGTGTAAGTCCCTTTCTGTTCCGCCTTTTACACCCGCATCCCAATCTTTCTGTCTCGGCGATGTGCATTATTGATCCCCTGACCAACCTTTTGATGATTCTAACAGGCTCCTAGTCTGATTAGTTCTCACACAAGTTCGGCTTCACTTACCAGTGAAAATCCCTTTGGCGTGACATTAGGAATTCCGTATGTTGGCTCTATTTCAACTTCCCCTTTTGAAGGGATTTATCCACGTCGGACTTCTTTTAATCACATCTCTAATATCCTTAATTTTCTTCAGTTGTCAACAAGCAGGCATCATATTCGATTCCATTCGATTCCATCGTGTCAACTGTACATGGCAATTCCGGTTTCTCAACACGCTCCGCAGATCCACAAGGGGAAAGGCAGAGCGGGAAAGGTTCCTCGTGTTGTAGTCCCGAAGATTACCCACACCCGTCTTTCCGACGCCATGGAGGTGGAGCTTGATGCCCAACGGATTGCGGACAAGAACGGTCAACCGCAAGAAAATCTTCTTCATGTTCCTCCACCCACGCCTGGCGCAAGCAACCCCGACTTAGAGATGATGCGTGTCGCCGTCGCCGCCACCGGGGGATCTAAGCCAGCATCTGCCCAAGGCCACGATAACGGCTATCAAGGCAGCCATCACGCCAACGAAAGCCATGATGCTAACGAAACCCATCATGCCAAGGAAGGCCATCACGCCAACGGAAGCCATCACGATCATGAAGACGATGATCATTCAGCTGATTCTAGGGAGGGTACCGAATGCCTGAGTGATATCTCACTTGACTCCAACGTCCGCGATCAAATAGAAAGCCTTCCTCCTCACCTGGCATTTTTACTCGAGCCTGAGGTGGACCTCAACAGAAGAGCTCATAAGAAAGACTTGATCCTTGAAGGAATCAAACATTTCATCCCCTCCTACAAGCCACCGCTCCGCAACCCAAAGAAGGGCATGTTAATCAGGGCCTTCAATGTCCAGATTCTGCCGCTTATCACGCCATATGTCGAGTGGAGGGCTCGGCGACGCGAGGCGGATGAGCTCCGCCATTATCCAATGCCGGAGGATCCGCTCCCCGTGAACTTATCGGGCTTAAACCCAACGAGCGCATCGATTACTACAGATATCATCCTCATGATCATAGCTACTTTACGCCCCCATCTGCGACTACCCGAGGTCATGAACAAGAGTTCCGCCATTGCCTTGTTCTACGATCACATTTGCCCAAGACCCCCTGGTGGACATCCAGTGCCTTTTACCACCTGGCCCGAACCAGTTCCCAAACCATACCACCGATACCTTACTAGAGATGAGCTGCGTTACGCTGTCCAATGTCATGCGCCGATTTGTTTTGTTCCTTCAGCAACCACCAAGCCTACTCTTTTAGCTTTGTACGAAGCATATGTCCTGGACAATCTTGCCGAAGACACACTCCACGAAGGAATTCACTATTTCGTTCGTCAAAATCTTTGAACATTTCACATTTCCGCGTTACTTGTATATATGAGCTGTAAAACAAAAGTGATGGTCAATTGTTCTTGTATGTATATTTAGACCTGTAAAAAGTTGTCAAAAGTTTACGTCAGTTGTTCTTCATGAGAATTCCAATATTCCCAACTTTTGGGTCCCCTCAATCATTGGCCCCGCACGATCTTCGTTGGCCCCCTTACTTGCCAAATAGGTGACCTAAGTGCTGTTCGATGTAAGTATTTAACTATGGTATCCTCTTGAAAGTCAGCGCCCCTCTCTTTTGTCTTCGAAGGAACACAGCAACTTGTGTGTTACACTACTCAAGAACTCCCCATCACCTCCGCCTTGTTGATCTGTCGTCGTTTGATTGAGAATGCCGCCACGGAAACATCAAAACAATCGTGCGGTATGTATTTGCCGAACTCAAGGTTGTCGGGAACAAACTCACTGGTCCATCAAGGAAAAAGCTTGGAGAACAGGACGATTAATTACTGCCCAGGCTGTCACTTGTCATCAACTGGCGGATCAGGCTGCCAGCACCGGTATGTATCTGCACATCCTGATATGAATTAATTTCTGCGTGAGGGCTGATATTTTTTTGCTCTTTAAAATATAGAACTTCCACCCGATGGTGGTTCCGATGGTGGTTCCTCTGATTCACAGTCTGCCACCAATGAGACACGACGTTTCGGTGCTGTTGACGACACTGCTCTCGCTGCTGTTACGGACTCTTTGGCGTTGACTGCAATCAGCGGGGAACAAGCTTTGTTGCGAGGGCTAGCCAATTGTCCATATGACACGTGTAAGTGTGCTATTTCCTCCAATCACATTTCCTCTGTCGTTTGACCACAATATTGCGTTTTGCTAGCTCGCTGGATGACCTTGCCATTTTTGAACACTTGACCGGTCTTTACCTATGCAATCCTCATCGCCTCTATGTTCACTATCCTCCTTCCAGCATCCAACCTGTCAAGTAACTGGCTCTTCCGCAGACAACGGAAACTTATTGAACTTACTCTTTGTCTGCAACTCAATTCGAAATTGTCCCCTCGCCCCTTAACTGCCACGGAGGTCAAGGCATTGGACACTCTACCAATTGACTTGAAGACGGTGATAAGGAAGCTTAACATAGAACCAGTTGTAGTCTATCTTACGTGTTGCTCACGTTGTTTTGCTACTTACCCAAAGGATCAAACGCCCCCAAATTGTATTCATCAAGATGATCCAAGCAACAATAATGACGACCCGCACGCATTGGACAAATTTTCTGGACAATCCACCTTACGCGGGCAGAATGCTGAGAAACACAGAAATGATGATTGCACCCAACCAAGTGGCCCAGAATCTCAATCCTCTCACCACAAAATTGAAGGATCAGGCACCCAGTTTTGTGGCGAAGCACTTTTGCAACCTGGCGCTGGCAAAGATGTGCCAATACGAATGTTTGCTTTTCAGTGCTTGAACAATTGGCTAGGAAGGTTCCTCTCAAGACCCGGCATTGAAGATGCTCTAGATAAATCTTTATCGTCCACTTCAACAGGCAACTTGGACCAGACAGTTGCAGACATTCACGAATCCCGCCTCTGGCGAGAATTCAAGGGGCCAAATGGTTTACCTTTCACGGAGTCCAGTGGCCACTTAGTCTTTGGCCTCTTCATTGACGCGATCAATCCTTACGGCTCCAAGCAAGGCGGAAAGCATGTATCCATCACCTTTGTGATCCTCGTTTGCCTGTCGCTCCCTTACCCACTATGTTTTTTGCCGGAAAATGTGTTCCTGGTTGGAATTGCACCTGGTTTCAAAGAGCCAAGCTTGACTCAAACGAATTGGATACTTAATCCACTGGTCCAACAGCTTAACACCCTTTGGAATGAGGGTCTTTCCCTATCTTGCACACCCAATTACCCACAAGGACAACACATCTTTGCTGCTCTTTTGCCTATTTTTGCCGATCTCCCTGCATTGCGCCGCGCAGTTGGATTTGCAGGACATGCTTCAGCTAGCTTCATGTGCTCGTTTTGCGAAACCCCTAAGTGCAACATTCGAAATCTTGATCAAAACGCATGGATACCGCGCACTTATCACAATCACATCAAGTGGGCTCATGCATCTCAAGATGCTGCAACTGCAAAGCAAAGAAATAAAATCTTTGAGGAACACGGAATTCGATATTCAGTCTTAACCAAACTCCCCTACTGGAAACCCGTAGAATACCAGGCCCTCGATTCAATGCATAATCTACTCTTAGGACTACTCAAGTGGCATTGCGTAAGCTTTTGGCTATAACTAACAAGCTTGACAACGAAGACTCTAATCCAAAAGCCGTTATCTCAGGCCGCAAGTTACGTGAAATGTCCGCTTGCGTTGTGTTGGCACCACAAGTGGAGATTCCGACGGAAGAAACTTTACCCACTCTGCAAGAAGAATACGGCAGCAATACCTCGCCGGGCACTATGACTGGCAGGCCCCAGAAACAATGGGTGGGATGGCATTTGGACAGCCGGAGAATAATCCTGCATTTTTGATTCTGGAATGCTAAATTAGATCAACTGTTTACTCCCCCGAATTCGATATCCATCGTGGATCAAGCATGTGGTTCCATGTTGGGAAAAGCTTCATATTGAAAGTTTAAAGCGGACAGTGGCGCAATCTTTTCTTGATGCAATTGCCGCTCATCCTTGTGAATCTGTGGGGCGGGGCCAATCAAGTGAAAAGCTCGCTGCTACAAAACTTTGGGCATCTTGTCTGTGTGGTTGATTTGGCCTTAAGACGTAACATGAGTTCTGAACAGATTGAAGCCCATCGACACCACATTAAGGAGTATTTGGCCAGCTGTGAAATCTTATTCCCAGAGGTAAACCTAGCACCAAACCATCACCTATCCATGCATCTCGCTGAGTGCCTTCAGCACTTTGGCCCTGTCCGTGCTTGGTGTTCATTCCCAATGGAACGACTGATGGGCGAGGTCCTTCATTCATGTCACAATAATCACATAGTTCAGCTCCTTTGCCAATGAGATACTTTCTGCTTAGGATGTACACAACTCGCTAATGGCCTGTGGATCTTTGAAACTTTGCAGGCCAGCTTGAAATCACCTTCATGCATGAATTTTGTCGTGCCGGAAACCTGCAGGGATTGCTCGACCAAACTGATCTTTTCCCGGACGCGCTGAAGCCTGCCATCGCCGAGCTCAAGGAGCTTTACAAGACACCATCGTTCATTCCGAAGTATCTTCCCAACAAATGCGAGACCCTCAGCACCTCAGACGCCGAAAAAATGGTAAACTACCTTAACACCAACCCACAGAAACTCACTGGGACCTGACCAGTGTTTGGTCTCGCTTGCGCCCTGAGGAAAAGAAAAAAATATCTCCCTTGGCTTCTCAAAAGGAAACCCATCAACACTACAACCGCGACGGGGTGTCATTTTCTGCTTGGAAAACTAACTTGCAAAATAGTGTTATATCAGTCAATCCCTCTTTCTCAACGTTGATTCGCTTTGCGCGTATTGAAGAAATCTTTACCCATTTAAGAATAACTAATACGGAGGAACGACTGGAGGATACCTGGCTGAAAATCAAACCATTGCCACCTATGATGCAACCTATTCCCAATTCCTTCATTCAATTGCAAGATCAAGGCCTTCAAATACACCTTCGTCTTCCACCCAGCAACAATGAGCATGAGCAATTGATTAGGATCAAAGATGTAGTCTGCCATTGTGCATGGATAGAGTACAGATCAGGTGAACTTGATGAGAAAGTAAGATATCCAACAGTTGCTTTGATATCCCTTGATTGTGAATAATCAAAGCAACCCTTGGCACACTCTTAAAACCTCCTTACATGTTGTAGTGAAATTCAGAAACTCTCTAAGCAATCAACTGGATGCCTTTATTTTTTTTTTTTACCAAAAGAAATGTCTTGACTGTGATTAAAATTGCAAAAAGGAACCAGCATGGGCTGACCAAAGATAAGTTACAAACACTGTGGGAAAAACATGCTCAACTGCCTGCAGTTGACATGCTGAAGGTCCAAGGAAGCTTGTGGTGTTACTCAAACTTTTCTCCAATATTGATTCAACCAAGCTTGGATGCACAGTCACTGTGCACACTGCACAGTGACTGTGCCAAAAAATCTACATATGCAAACATGTGGAGTTTGGATGGCAGCTTGGCTGGAGCATGCTAAATGTCAACTGCAGGCAGTTGATCAAGTTTTTTTTGCAGTGAAAGAGATAAAAAGCATGAAAATACAAAGCTGTGAAAATAAAAAAAATTAAGAAAACAGATGAGGCAGTGGTGAAGTGGAAAGGAAGGGGAAGACAAAAAGTAGACATGAGGTGAAAAAAATTGGTTTATCAAATGAAGAAGACAGGGTGTAAAGAAGTGAAGTCTCACTAGGCAAGTTAAGATGAACAAGAGGAAGGAAAGAGAGAAGAGAAAGGTAAAGGAAGAATAATAAAGAAGATAAAGGGAAATAAACAAGAATTTGGGGAATTAAAATGAGTTTCTGTTAAGTTGATTGAGTGGTAATTGAAGATTGAGGTTGAATGGAATGAAGCTTTGGAAAAGTGGTTGCCAGAAAATTATGAAAAAAGAAAAATTGATTTGAAATAATAGGGAGGTGACTTACATGTTGATGAAATGATACAGTTCTACCAGGTACTGGTGTCACCTAAGAAAATTTAAATTTTTTGGGCATGAATTTAAATGAGAAATGAAACTTTCACCATGGTATCCAACCCAATTTTACTTTGGGTGAAGTGGGTAATCTTTGTAGTTGCAATTGGAGAAAGAAAATTATTTTTCCATGTTGTCAACACTCAGAAAAATGAGGGAAGCAATGATCTACAAACATCAAGATAATGGATGAATTCAACACAACCATATTCTAAGGGGACCTATTTATTTACTAATAGAAGATCTCACACAAGTGGCTGGAGTTGATATACAAAATTTAAAATGCCCCTTTGTAATTTTTCTATTTCAAATTCATTCATTTAGGAAAGTTTTTTCAGAAGGAAAATGAACATGGGGATTTCTTGGATCAGAGAAATTATTGAGCCTACCAATGAAGAAATTAAAGCCTATTTTGAAGCACAAAAAAGACCCATAAGATTGGTAGGGGCTGCAAGAAGTTATCCTATGTGTTCATGGGCCATCATCAAATATCTTTAGCAAATAGAAAATAATTATATCCTATACCTAATTTCAAAACTTTGTATGAAGCTTTTGTACTGTAAACAGAAAAACCAAGTGCCATCACAGTGACAAAGGACTTCAAAGGCAGAAATTAATCACTTCCAACCTTAGTTTTATGGATAAATTTAAACACTGGGAATTTAAGCTCCCACTCCTGAAAACCAGAATTTTGATTTTTTTTTTTTTTGAACTGAATCCCATCTTAACCTTGGATTTATTCATTAAGTTTTTGGGCCAAGCTGGGCTCAATCTACCTAGCACGGAAATTTAACAAAAAAAGGTGGATGTTCTCAGCCTCACCTAAACCCATTCCAGGCTTCCAGGCTATAATACAGTTCACTCAATGCTTTTCTTGATTTAATTTTAATATTAAGATTTCTTTCCTGGAAATTGAGAACTAGGGCAGCATTTGTTAGTGTCATATGAAATGCATAATATTAAATTTCTTTTGAGTTTGATTTTTTTTTTTTTTTTGGAAAACTAAGGAATATATTGCAATCCCCCCACCGCAGCCACCTGAGTATTATTCCTGTATTTCTCAACTTTATTCCACCCATATAAAAATGTAAATTTAATTAAATATTACATGTTTCATATAAAACTAACAAACACAGCCTAGAAATAAATTAGGCTTCTAAAACTGCATATGGGTACTTAGAAAGCCCATACAAGGATTGAGACAGGGACTTTCAAATATTAGGGATTGAAAAGTTCCAAAATTATATTTGTCAGTTTTGGAGGCTTGCCATTAAGAAAAAACTATAAATACCCACACAGCTATCAAGCAGTAATTTTTTGCCTTGAGAAACATGGTTACTTAGATCTGTTTATTTCAGTCTTGAAACAAATCCCACCTTTTGAAGTCACCATGTGATCAATATCTTGTTATCCAGTGTTTCTCAGCCCTTTAAACCACAAAATGGAAATCAATTCAAGGCTTTCAAACTTTCATGTGATTCATTTCTCACCCTTCAAAAGTTAAAATTTACCCTTCACAACTTAACCTCAAGGTCTGTGAAAAGCAGGTTGGAAATCAATTGTCTGCACTCGCTGAAATGAAATTCCGGCCTGAACATTAGAGACTATCAAAATGAAGATGTGCCTGGTGGGACTCGAACCCAGAAAGTCAGAAATTCTGAGACAGAGTTCTTCCTTATCAACTAGGCTAAAGATGCTTTTAGGGGCCATGGTGGTTGGGCAGTAGTGGTCATGGTTCAACTGAAACTGCAACAAAAACTCACTCAACTGCCTTCAGTTGAAATGCAGCATTCTCAAGCCATCCAAACTCCACATGTTTGCATATGTATATGTTTTGGAACAGTGACAGTGCAGGTTTCAGAGTGACTGTACATCACAGCTTGGTTTAATCACTCTTGGAGAAAGGTTTGGGTAACACCGCAAGCTTCCTTGGACTTTCTGCATTTCAATTGCAGGCAGTTGAGCCAGTTTTTTTTTTTTTTTTTGAACTGTGATGTGATTCATCATGGTAGCACACTAACTTTTCCCTCAACAAGAAAATTTTTTTTAAATACAAAATAAGGAAAATAATCAAATAAGACAAGTGGAAGCTTATTGGAACTCCCTTGAGCATTCCATCAATTAAATGATGAAAATTTCAGCTAACTGTTGTGGAATTTTTCTCCTAGGAGGGAGTGTTTCATGGCACTTACCTGGAAGTGCCACCAGGTCAGTTATGGAAATTCCCTGGTGTTGTTGGTTTTTGCTTCTGATTATCCAGTTTTTATAATAACTTCTAGATTCTACTACATTATAATCTTTCAATTACAGGCTTCACCCTCCAAATGTGTATTCCATGGATACCAGTAGCATTCATTCATCCAGCCACAGGAATTTGTATCCAAGTGTCCTTAGTAAATTGTTTATTAAACCTGAAATGGAAATAAGAGACAGGGGTTTGATTATCACAGGAAACATCTTATTTTTAGAGTTTCACACCTGCAATTTTCAAAAAAAAAAAAAAAAACTCCTAACTGGATGACATTTGCATGGTGGTGCTCCAAAAAAAGATCTCTCAAAATGTGTTTATTCAGGGAAAATCCCTGAATTCACCATCTGTTCAGTACTGGAGGCTCCAAGAGTGGTCATGTGTTGGGAAAAATGACCTATTTATTGCCCCCTTTTTTGTCATGTGGCTAACTCCATGTACTAAGATGGATTTGGTTGGTTGACGAAAAAAAAAAATTAAGTTCAAAGATTATGTATGGTCTTATCTAAATTTGTTTCAAAGATAACTGGGCTAAGTTCACAGCAATATGCTCAATAGTTCAATGGCTATTTGAATCTCAATTTCAGTTTCAAGAGCATATGGTTTTAATTAATTGGAGAGAAAGATAAACGAGTGAAGGGATCACAATATTTTAAATAATAAAATGAAAGTGAGTACATGTGAAATATTGATAAGAGTAGTGAGACACAAAAAAAAACAGCTGAGTTGGAAGCATGAAAGAATGATTGATTGGAGATGATGAAGACATACTTCAAAAATTCTGCAGGGCCAGGAATGATCCACTCAAGTTCTGTTTGATTGTGGAAAATGATTGAGCAAGTTATTATTGCTGGTGTTGAAAATTATCTTTGAGAACAAGTCATGATGATGTTGTTCTTATTGAAATAACTGTGTACATCCTTCCATTCACACTGCAAAAAAAAACTCAGTCAACTGCCTGCAGTTGACATGCAGCATGCTCCAGCCAAGCTGCCATCCAAACTCCACCTGTCTGCATTTGTAGATTTGTTGAAATATTCACTGTGATGTGCAGTGACTGTGAATCAAATATTGGTTGAATCACTCTTGGAGAAAGGTTTGAGTAACACCACAAGCTTCCATGGAGTTTCTGCATGTCAACTGCAGGTAGTTGAGCCAGTTTTTTTTGCAGTGATGGTTGTTCTGTGGGATGATGATGATTAAGTTTATTCAATCAAAACCTAAACCTGTAAGTTAGAATTGTTAAAACAACCACCTCATGTTCTCCTCAGTTGTATTCCTCATCCTATTTCTCATTGTTTTGTTTTCAATAAAAATTTCTCACTCCATCACCTCTGCTCACCAGTTCCAGGTATCAACTCCTTTTGACCAGTTTTTTCCTATTTCTTTCCAGCTCATTCAATTCCTCCTTTCATCAGGTGTGCTTCTGCTCTTGATTCTCCTGAATCATCAATCTGTTGTGTGTTTTAACATCTATATCTTGCTGTTAAAAGGTTGCTTGTTTTTCATTTATCATTTCATTTATCTTTGTTTTGCTTTCAATAAACCTTGCTTACTCCATCACCTCTGCTCACCAGTTCCAACTATGCTTGATCTTCTCTCAATTCTCCTGACTAATCAATCTGTTGCATGTCTTACCATCAATATCTTTCTGTTAAAAGGTGTGCTTCTGCTCTCAAGTCTCCTGAATCATCAATCCATTGTGTGTGTTAAAATAATTATCTTGCAGTCAAAAGACCCTCTGCATTCCTCATCCTTTATTTCTGAAAAAGGTCTGCTTCTGCTCTCAAGTCTCCTCAATAATCAATCCATTGTGTGTATTAAAATCATTATCTTTTGGCCAAAAGACTCTCTGAATTCCTCATCCTTTAGTTCTGAGAAGAGAAGAAAGAAAGTTGATAAGTGAAGTATTGGCAGATTAAAGGGGTAGTGCCAAGCTTTCTGAGCATTGGGTTTGAAGTGTGACTAATGAATCTGGAATAGTCAATTGACTTCCAATAAAGGGATTTCTGTCAATCTGTGAATGTCTTGCTTTATGAAAGTTGATCTTTGAATTGACAAGTGCTTTTTTTTTTCAAAGAATGCTCAGCTTTCAATTTTCCACAAGGTTTAGAATGTCCAGGTGCCCTTTTTTATGTCTTTTTGAGTGCTTCCAGGAGGTTTTTTTATGTATATTATCCCAGTAGTGGCAGAGTGGCCACATAGAGAGTTCAAGCCCATGAGACACAAGACACACAAATTTCAAAACATAAACAGCTGATCAACTTCCTTCAAGAAATATTTCAATTTATTATTTTTTTGGTGCAAATTGGCTGTGAACATTGGTTGCTTTGTTGATTGACAATGATGATGAAGATAAAAAAGCAGGTTTTTTTTTTTTTGTTCCAGGAAAGTGCAGTAGTTTGTACAGCTAATCCCAAAAAGCTTGTGGGTTTGGCCTGGCCATGTTGGCCCAAATTTTTACTCTGCACCACCAGATTCCATGCCTCACAGCCTGTAAAGCCCAGTAGTATGCAGGCTCAAGAAAGCTGCTTTGCAGGCTGATTCGACTGAGGGCAAGGTTAAGGGGATGGCCTTCGGCACCAGGTGCATGGTGGTGGGGGGCAGCCAGGGTCTGATTCGCTCAAGGAATCATATGGCACCGGTCCCATCCCTCCAACTTCAAAAACAAAAAAAGTTAGTTTATTTGGGCTGCGTTGCCGAGGCCAGTATGGGCCGACGGGGCGCAAAAAAAAAAACCAAAAACCAAAAACCAAAAAATGGACCGTCCCAGACCGCAAGCTTTCTGGGATTGGCTGTACATCCGAAAATCGCGCACCCCCATGTTTTTTTTTTTCTTATCTTTTGGCGCCAGGACGCGCCATCAGTCTATAGATATGTATGTACATACTACAGGTAGGATAGAATTCCGCCCCGGTTTTCCTGTGCAATCTGTGATTTCAAGCGCAAATGTAAATCCTTGTACAAGACTGTAAGACTGCACGCGCTAATTTACGATGATATGACTGGGGTCAATGAACTCGTCGGCATCGCGATGGGTGGGCGCAGGGAGCATGTACAAGTTCAACAGGACCCCGGAGACCTCCGGTAGAGGTGGGTAATGGAAAAGGTATTCCAAATGCGGAAAATTTCCACATGCATACTCATGAAAAAGGTATATTTTACATTTTTGACATCCAATGGTGCTCATGTAGGAGGTATCATGAAAGTCTAACCTTGGGGAGGGTAGTCATGAGGAAAGTATACAAGCATGAAAAACTAGAGGAAACCCACACTATTTTGGCGGATTGGACAAGCTAGCTCAAGGTACTTTCAGCTTTTACAACCTTACAAACCGCGGTCAACCTTGTTCTTGTCTATTCCATCTGTTCTGATGTTGGCTGAATTCTCTGTCAGAGGAGTTTTTGATTTTTTTTTTGCCAGCGTCTCCACCCCCCCCTTGGTAGGAGGGTACTCATGAGAAAAGAATTCATCAATTCTGAGTGGATACAACCTACTCATGAAACTGGTATACTTCTGCATTTATGGGGGTATACTTTTGGCCAAAAATCAGGTTTTTTCATTACCCACCTCTACTGGAGGTCTCCGGGGTCCTAGTTCAACACGATTCCTTGGCGATGACCGACTGTAAGAAAATGCCATGAGGAAGGGGAAAAAGAATGCATCAGCGTTGATGGTACATGATAGCATGTTGTATGTAGCAGCACATCGTCTGCGGCATCAAGTCATCAGCACGCCCCCAAGAGAAAAAGAAATCCCGGTGAGGTGATGATTGATCGCGCCGCTCGCCGCTCCCCCTCCCTACAGGGACAACACACACAACTCTCACGCCCCGGTTTTCCCCCTCCGCTTTTGCGGTAAGTGGGGACCAGAATTCCGGGACCTCAGGATTTTTAGTTCCTGGTGGCGCTGGCCGGGCCGGAGGAGAAGACGTGAGAAGGGGAGAAGGCTATCCATAGATAGTTATTGACTGAGGCTGATACTGCACTCGAAACTCTCGAGTCAAAAAAAAAGAAAAAAAAAAGTACCAAAGATTCTAGGGCAACTCATCATGTGGGTGTGTGTGGGTGTGTGGTGTGTGTACAACAACAACCATGGCGCGGGATTCATGAGGCCAGACTCCAGAAAGACTGCTGCTGCTGCCCCGGGATTCCGTGAACCTTGACCGAAGCTCTTGAAAAGTGTACATATAAGGCGCGACACATGCGGATACTACGGGTCTTGACGGAAAGCCGGCCCAGGACGAGCGACGATAAATATGAGCGCAGCATGTTTGAAATGAATGCGTGTCGGCGAGAATACCAAGATAATGGCTGGACGAGGATCTTTCCTTTTTCTATGTATTTATTTATTTATTTATTGTATGTATGTATTTTTCTCTATTAGATTTTATCTTGTTTGTTTCGGGCGATGTGTTGTTTGCACAGCACACCCATTGTGTTGGTTCCCTCACCGGTGGGTTCCATGCCGATCCTTGTTGGGAGATTGTGTCCCTTTTTTTGCTGATCTTTTGGGACTCCACAATAATTATCTTGTCTTGTATGTTCATGTATGAAGGCTTCTGGCTTCATGATGGATGAAGCGTCTTCTCGACTGCCTTGACAAGAAGTGATCAGTCGCACATGGTCAGCGGCCACTGTTGGGTATGTTAACTGGCCGGAGTGCCAAAGGAGGATATTTTTTTCTTGCATGTTGCACTGATCTCTTGGGGGGGAAGAATGGAATGTATTATTAATGGTGATCAGGTGAGAAATTGAAAGCTAATCGACGATTGCTTCTGAGCCAAAGAATACATGATTAACAAGCTTCTATCCTCTGTTTTCCATGCCGGTGATTCTTATAATAAACTGCTGGGTTTAGTCTTTTTTTTTTTTTTCTTTTTTTCTTTTTTCGGCATCGGCATCGGGGCGTCGGCATCGGCAGGCAGGGGGAGAAGGAGAAGAAGAAGAAGTTGGGGAGGGTATCACGATCAGGTGCCTCCACATCTCTTGATCATCTTCTGCCCAGAGAAAGAGAAAGAGTGTGTGTGTGCTTCTCCTTCCACACGCTGTTTCTTTTCGATCGTAATTATCAGCCCACCTTCATCCCTCGACCAGCCCGTTGTTGACCCGACACGATTCCGCTCGTCTAGTTGGCATCGGCCACGAGGTTTTCTTTTCTGTAAGATCCTATACTCCCCAGTTACGTCATGTTGCATGTCTGCTTATAAACCCATCGTTCCCTTAATCTCTTAATAGGAATCGATCTTCGCGTAAATAGTTCCTGCCGAGTCTTTTTTTTTTTTTTTCTTTTTCTTGTTATAATAATAGTGACAAAGGATCGTTTGATAAAACAAACAAACAATCCACTTCCGAAAACCCTCTTCTCCTTTGGATGATCACAACACTTCGTGACCCTCTTGCTCGTCTCTCAGTGCCGTCGTGCTATCGAGGATAGAGTGATTGTGGTGAGGAGGATATTCAAACAAGTCTTTATATTACTTTTTGACGCTCAACTGTGTTGATATGTGAAATCAGCTTTTACTTTCAGCCCAATTGAGACACTTCTTTTCCTTGGCAGCCAGCCTTTAAAACAGAGTGCCCTTCCACCTTTTCCTCCTCTTTCCAACCACAACACCACCCACCACCACCAACCTTCGATCGAGACACCATCATCTGGCAAGTCCCTTTTCCTAAAAGTCACACCGTCATTATCATACATCAGCATGAGCCTCGGCATGTAAAAATCTTTGTCCCACGTGGCTCCTGGCAGCAGTTTCGAAGCAAAGAGTTCTCTTCTTCTGCTACCTTCGCTTCTCTCCCCCTCTCCTCCCCAGGGCGTCGTCACTCTTGCCCCGATTGACATCATCATCAAA
>SMGU01010925.1:0-11586 GCA_004348175.1 Puccinia novopanici
CATGAACACATGTATCACCTTTTGGACATTTGAGGGTTCTATGAGGCATTTTAATAGAGTTTTAGCAGTTCTGGGGGCGCTTCCAGGTGTTCTGGTCATGTGATTTATCCTTAAGAAGATTAAGTTGATAATATTAGATTTAATTAGCACATGATTTGAGCAAGGTAGTGTTAAGCTAAGTTCAATAATCATGTGGTAATTTTTCTAGAGCACATGTATCATTTTTCACTGGTTGTGAGCGCTTCAAGCACTTATTAACTCCATGTAAAATGTGGTTATGATTCAATATTAATTATCCAAATGAATATTCAATTCATACCACATTTTTCATGATCAATGTAATTAATTAATTAATTAATTGTTCATTGCTCATTAAATGTTATAATTAATTATAACACAACTCATACAATTCAAGGTATACATGTCACTACTATTGGTTAACATACTGATATTGTTACTATAAGTTAAATTATCTTATGTTAATCTAGACTAAGTTTGAATACTATAAATAGTTACCCGTATTATATTATTAATTCTAGAATAATATAATAAATAGTTATTATAGTGATTATAATAGTTTTTATAACAATAATAATAACAACTAATGAATATCATTGATTATATAGATACAATATAATTATCCTTTGAATGATAAACAAGGTTTGGTGCTATTATTAATACATTAATCATATTGTATTTCTATGATAATAGTGGATAAGAGATGTATTAATACTATTATGTGGTTATTTGGAATTATGCAACTACTTGGGTGATATCAGGTATGGTGATATTACCTCTGGGGTTGACAGAAATTAATTATCATAATATTATTCAAGAAGAGAAGTCACCTCTAACACTTCAAAAACAACTTACTCAACTGCTGTGGAACTACTCTTTTGGGGAATAGAGCTTGAGAAGGATAAGTGCTTGAAGGTCTGACTCTCTGGGTAAGCTTGGGAGAGCAAAGAAAAATAATAAAAAAGAGTATGGACTCTAGAAGAATAAGGTGTGGCTAATGATGATGTTCAGAGATTTCAGGAGATAGTGTAGACACAGGCTGGATACTGGAGTAAACAAGGGATTGGTAAGGGATAAATGTTGCAGGTGATGGTTTTGTAGACCCAGACTGGTTACTGGTGTGAAAAAGGTAAGATGATTTGACTATAATAACTTCTTGACTATAATAAATTCCTATAAGGCTAATGACCAGTGCTATGCAATTAAGACTAATGACCAGTGCTAAGCAATACTTCTTGATTCTCAGTGAGCTGATGGGGGAAAAAAATTCAGGGGAAACAGAGGAGTACTTATAGTAAAATGGGAGAAAGGCCAACTTGTGGTTGCGTACAAATGTAAGAGGGATGGAACATTCCAGAGAGGGAGAAAAAGGGCCAACATGTGGGTGCATATGAAATTTAAACTAGGGGCAACAGCCTCATGGAAAAAAATGGAAAGAAACAGGTGGAGACAGGCTTGTGGTTGTTATGTTGGAATTGTGGTTGCATCTATTGTTGAGAATTTTCTTGGTTCTGACTTGTGGTTATGTGTATTGTGTTGTATTTGAGATTTTTCATGTGTCAGAGTTGTGGTTACAGGTTGAAGGGTTTCAGGTGGGATTTCTGGGGGTTTGCTGCTTGTGTATCCTTGTGTAATGTTGCTGTGACACTTGAGGGGGCCTGGGTTTGATGTTATTGATGTGTGTGGGGCTTGTGGAAGATTGGCTTACCACACTGCCTGGAGTTGACATTTGGAAAGTCAAAGGAAACATGTGGTGTCACTCCAACCTTTCTGCAAGAGCGATTGAACCAAGATTTGATGCACAGTCACTGTGCAAACTGCACATTGACTGTGCCAAATAAATCTACATATTCAAACAGGTGGAGTTTGGATGGCAGCTTGGATGGAGCATGCTGCATTTCCACTGCAGGCAGTTGAACAAGTTTTTTTTAAATTGTAAGTTGAATTCCTCCTCCTCATAAGATTCAGAAAAAAAAGTTATCTGGAACCAGTAGCCATCTTCAATATACTACAAACAGTGGTGTGTTTCTATGCTAAAGCACTAAAATAACATACTTAGCAATGCTACAGCTCTAAAATAGCATACTTAGCAATGCTACAGCACTAAAATAGCATAATTAGCAATGATACAGGGCTTCTACATTCCACTAAGCTACAGTGCTTTTAGAGGCCATTTTTTGCTACAAAGCGGTGTAGCGTAGTGTAACAATGCCTTTTTTGGCCTCCTTCTATTAGCATTAGCGCAAAACCTCTAATGGCTACAACAGAAGTTGTTAGCTGTTAGTGGTTTTGCACTATGCTAACGCTAACGTTAGTGTAGCAGGCCCAAATATTACTCTAAATTTACTATCCATATATTTCAAAGCCATAATAGCCACCTCATACTCCCAGTTTTCAGCTACCTAAAAGAAATTGGTCTGTTTTATTAATTTGTATTCTCTGCTTTATAACTATTTCTTGTTATCCTTTCCATTGTTCCCTTTCACACTTAGAGATGACCAAGGATTTCCCTGACTCTTTCCCGGAATCCAAAAATGAGATTTGGTTGCTTTTCCTGAGAAGCTTTAAGAATCATCAGTACCTTCATGGCTAAGCAATATTCAGCAATATCACTCCCTTTGATCTGAAAGGATAATAGGTCTGACTCCAAATATGAGAGAATTTTTATCCCTCAATTTTTTGATCTCCCTGAATTTTTTTTTCTCTCTCAAAGTTTATTTATTTATTTATATTCATATAAACTAATAAGAATTCTGAATTTTGTATGTCTCTCATACAGAAATTGGTGCAAGCCTGCCACCTCCAGTGGTAGCCAATCAGCTCCAGTGCTTTCCCTCTTTTTCCTTGCAATGTTTCATGAAAAATATCATCTCACAGACTATAAACACATCCTTCTGTTAATTTAATATACCATCACATAAATATTTTACCATAGAGGATTTTCCTTGCATTGAAATACTTCATTTCTAAAAGAAGTAATTGAGTGGAGAGGTTCTTTAGCAGCATTTTAGTTTTGGCTCAATGTGTAATATCACCACACAAAAAATGTGACAACTATTAAACCCACATCACAAAGTTTTTGGAAAACAGTCAGAATTTCATAATCAGCCATTCAAACAAATATAAATAGCCTCTCTACCCTTCCTGAAATTATTCTCTATGGAGCTAGGCACATCAGTCACTTCCTTCTATTTATTTCTTTTACCCCTGCTTATTTCTCTGATTTCGTTTTTCTTTGATTTATCCTTGTAAAGAGAGTTTTGAAATTATTGCCTATCGAGATAGCTAGCCATATGAAAAGCATCTTTGGTTCTGTAAAACTCTCCTAGAATTTTTATGCTTCTAGTTCCCCCCTCCTTAAAGACTTGAGTGATGGGTAAGCTAGTTGCCACTTACAACAAGGTCTCTGAACTCATTAAGCCTGCAGAAAAGTGACACAAAGCATGTGGAAGACTAATAGGATGAATTCACAAAGCCTTATACAAACAGCCAATACATCCCTCCCTCAGAATACCCTTTTCCACCCCCCCTTATGGCCAAAAATAAAATTGAATGGCATCAAGATGCTTGCAAATACTATCAGAATATTGGCTCAACAACAGCTTAGAGGTTAAGCCTTTCTGTGATGTGATTTTTGAAAGAAGACTGACCATGGGAATCCACTCAAGTAGAGCACTCATATCAGACTAATTATTATAAATTGATACATGTAACTCTTTGTTTGGTTCTTGAGGATGTGTGCCTTTTTTCTGGCTCATTAAGTGCACATTATTTTCTCTTGTTGTCTAGCTTTTGTCATTTCATGTTGACCACTTACACTCATCCCACCTCTGCCATTCAAATTTAGCTCATCATCATCCAGCAAATTTTGAGTTAATAAATCAACCCAGTACTTGTTCCTATGAGAGTCTGAAGTATTTTGATGAGTGAGTGATTGGGAGAAAAGAAGAAGATGGGAAGTGGCAACCACGAATGAAGCAAGAGAGAAAATCAAATGAAAAACTATGAATGAGAAAAAAAATTAAAAAGAAATTGGAGAAAGTTTGGAAACTTTGGGTGAGCCTTCAGAGTGGAACAACTTGAATTGATGAAGAATGAAAACTAGAAATGAGGAGTGCCCTCTACATAAATCTAAGATTATTCTTCAAGAAAAATCCATGGACTAAAGATTTTAAAAGATTGGCTGACTACTGAGAATATCATATGCTATGAAAGGAGACTTAGAATATGCTAATAATTTTATGATGCTCTTGAAGAAGGCATCCTTTTATTCCCTTGAAATGAAGGATGATTTTCTGGGAAGCCAAAATTTCCTTTTTTAAATCCTTTCTTTTGCAGTGTGTATGAATTCCAATCAATCAATTTTCAGACTAATCATGTAAAAAACATTGTGCTTTTTTTTTTTTTTTTGGATCATTGGAGATTAAACATCACAAACCAAATTAAATAGCAAACCAATAAAATTAACCATAGTAGGTTCTTTTGTCACAATCATGAATGAAGGAAGCAAGCAAAGAACTATTTTTTTTTCAGGAGTGGAGGGGAGGCAAGGAAAATATTAAGGGTCTATACATACGAGGAGAATTCAAAGAGGTTGAACCTCTGGATGTGCGTGAGGTCGAAAGCTTGTTGAAAGGGGGTGATGGTGTTTGCAAAGATTTTTACAGATTGCTGGGCATGATAAATAGCATCAGATCTGAGGCTCTCAACAAGATGAAGCAAAGCCATGCTATGGAATCCAGGAGGAGACAATATCTGCTCGAGCTTGTAGGCTTGGATCAGGTATTTCGTGTGCTGTGCTTCAGATTCCTCCATGAGACGTTCCCCAGCCGCTCCCCCTCTTGGGGACTCATATACATAGCGATATGTGCGAAGCATCATTGATTTGAAAGTTTGCCCCTCGAGAATCACTTCCTGCGCCAGTGCGGCATCATCTTCTTGGCTTGTGTCCTGCGGAGAATCTCCGAAGGATGAGAATGGTGGCCCTTTTGGCTGTTTGTGGCCATCAGTCAGATAGTGTGAGCCCATCAATTTCTGTCTGATTTCGTCTGGCAATTTTAGCCGTTGTCTGGTTGTACCGGCGTACACAGTTTTCAAGAAATGATGGCCAAGGTGATCCAGGAGGGAGTCTTGCCTGAGGTTGAGCAAGAATAGCTTGGAGACTTTGTAGTGAAAATAGTTGAGACTTGAGATGAACCGGATACATTCTTCGAAGGTGCGCAGTTGTAGTAGTGATTGCTGGCCTTCCAGTCCTGAAATTATTTGTTCTGGATGGCTATTATAACGGTAAATAAATCGGAGCATGTCATACAAAACCTTGAAATGCACCAGTCTTTCCTCCTTTCCCCCAGTAAAGTTAGCTTTTGGGATGTAGCGGATGATGTCTCGGAAGAGACTCCCCATTTCAGATCCTCCATCCGGCAATTGGCCTCCTTGAATAAATCCTTTCATAATGGGCTCAAAGCCTTGTGGCGGAGCTTCTGCAGCCAGCTCGTATTCCAGTCGTGCCTTCAGGAACTGGAACTCTATTTCTTTCCAAGTGGCCTCGTCAAATTCTGCTTTCCACAACAAAAAAAAAAATCTATTTACTCATATCATACAGAAAAACGTTTTTCCCTATAAGTGCAACAGTTTTACTAACGGTGAGATAGGTCCTTGAGTTTTTGAATGTTAGTGTCCTCGAGAATGCTTGTTCTGAGGTCCAAGTTAAGGTAAGTGGAGGCAACGTCGAAAGGAGGGAACTTGCCAAGAAGGTAGCTGGCGACAAACTGGCTGTTCTCGAAGCCCCGTTCACTGGCAGAGCGGAACAGGGAAGGAAGTAGCCCAAGCTCTTTCAAATCGACGAAAAAATCCAACATGAGATCGCTCCAACGCGCCACCACCAGCCTTACAGGATCCTCAACCCCCTCTGCACGATAATCAAGGCTGGCCCGGACGACATCACCAAAGGCCGTGAGATAGTCTGCCACCACCTTCTCGTATATCATGTCAAAGACTTCCCTAGGCAAGCCCTCCTCACCCCACAGGATCCGATCCCGCCCATAACCACGCAGTTGGTTCACCTTTCTGGCATACTGAACTCCTGCTATCAGCCTCCAATTCGAAATGTGCTTTTTCAGCTTGTAATTATGGCGAAGTTGCGGGCCCATATGCATCTTCGGATAGTCTTCTTCAAACCTTCGGATTTTCTGAGATAGTGCCATGTAACGCTGCTTGATTTCCTTTATCTCTGGTGCAACAACGAGAAAGTATAGCTACGATGAGGAAATGAGAAGTCTGCAGTACGAGTATGAGGCTATAAGCACCTTGTGTTTCTGCAGCAGGCCTGTAGCGCCACCTTCTTGGCCACGTTTTCATCAGCCAAGAGACTGATGACAAGACAGGAGAGACATACGATGAGTAATATCTTTTTTCGTCTCTTTCAATATATGGGAAACCGTTATCTGACCCGTTATAGACTTCAATCCCAGCGGATGGGTGGCTCTCCGAGAGCCTCTTCTCTTGTCGTCTGCTGGGTTGGTTTTGGCGTCTTGCACTAGCCCCATCGGATGAGGACCGCTTTTAGCATCTCGGGTCTCCTCTAGAAAAAGTACATTGCATTCCAATCTTTTCAATGATCAGATACGTCACGTTTAGCTTTACGGGGGATCCCTACCTATGATGTTGGCTTCCATGCTGTTTTCTGTGCGGATAACAAAGAACATGAGATAAAGACAGAAAACAAAGCGATGAGCAGTAGTTAGCATGTGATACTCTTACCAATAAGGTGCAATGGAATTCGCCGTCATGGCGTTTCAGAAACAAAAGAAAGTGATAATTACCTATCCCGCTTTCCTTTGCAGGAAACAACCTGGGATTATGACGAGAAGCAGTGTCGGAGACCCTGACCTCAGATAGCTGCTCATAACCTAGCAATCCAGTCTGGAGGCCCATGATCAGGAGGATTAATGCTACGATTGATGATGGACTGGTGAGCACGATTGCTCGCATGCTTGGATCGAGAAGAAGAAGAATTATCTTCCCGTTTCGCAATGTCACAAGCTTTCGCCCCCCAGAAAAATAAATCTGTTTTGGTTTTTTTGTTGTGATAATTCAGTTGCGGAAATGCTCTTGAAGTATATGGGTTGAAATGATATTTATAGTAGCGGAAGGGAGACCGAGATATTACGACGAGGTTTTTTTAGGAGGAGGGTTGTGTGGAGACAGACGAGGAAGAAGAAGAACGTCGAGATCCGCTTAAAGGGGCATGGGCGGTTTCTAATATTTATTGTATGAAGTGTACTGCGAGTACACTGCAAAACTACTGCTTAGCAGATCGGTGCAACGAGTCTCAACCAGTGTTAGGATAGCTCGGTTGTGATAGTCTTGTATCGGGTGTGGGAGTGATGATTGAGGTTTAGGTTTTGTGTGCGCCGCAGCATTGTACATACTTTGTGTCCTTGTCGGCCCGGTGCCGGTTTCCTTTTCTTCTCCACCGAGTTGAGGCACCAGCACCGGGACGCGTGTGAGCTTACCGTCGCCACCGGGACACATTCTAGTTGTCACCGTTTGTTTCCTCACAACGAGAAACAAGCTCTGAGCATCCTTTGTGTTAGGAGCTGACCGGCAACAATCTGTGTTGTCCCGGCAATTGCTGTTAGCTCACGTGCTATCCCGGCGATGATCCCAAAACTCGGTGTTGATTTCACTAACCTGTGTTGTCCCGGCAATTGCTGTTAGCTCACGTGCTATCCCGGCGATGATCCCAAAACTCGGTGAGGAAACATCGCCGGGCGGGACAACGGACAGACTAAATACAGCCAATCCCAAAAACCTTGCGGCTGCAGGTGGGGGATTTGGCCAAATTCTCCACTCTGCGCCACAAAATTCCACGCCACAGGGCCTGTACGCCAGCCCCAATCAGTTTTTTCTCTCATTTCTGCCCCACCCGGACCCCCTTCAACCCCCTCCAAATTTTTTTTTTTCCACCCTCCCCGAACCACCTCCAACCACTCCTCCCTCCGATTTTTTTTTTTCGCCCGGCCCGGACAACCTCCAAACAACCACACATCCTTCAGTAAGTCTTTTTTTTTCCCTTTATCCTTCCTTTCAGCCATGGCTGAGACCATTGACTAATTTTTGGTCATGTTTCATCAGGATGGAGTACTTGAATTTCTCCCAAGACGAAACGCAGGTCGAAACGCAAGAGTCGTACCTCGCTCCATCACCGGGCGCCCAACCATATGTTTCAATATTTCAAACCCAGCAGACGCAGAATCGACCGCCTCCGTCATCAAGAATTTTACCCGCCGGTTCACCAGTACCAAGGATGGATCCAGCGCGACGTATCCCGAGCGCGCTGGATCCCTCAATCCCCGCGGAACCATTGGCTTCAACAGTCGACACCGGCGCGGTGGTCGTTCAGCGGGCAATCAGTATAGATTACCTGTTCTTCTCCCAATCTGTCAGCACCGACGTCCCGAAAGGTGGTCGACGGACTTCGACGGGTACCAAGAAAGAATGGGATCGATATGCCCCTGTGGGCAACAACCTGTTAGTGTGGCACACTTGCTTGGCCTCTCATACCTGGGACGCGGTCCAATCGCATGTCGTGCATTTGATTACGAATGGTCAAACAAACTTTGGACGACTTGTGGAGACAGAAATCAAAAACCACAATGTGAAGTGGCAGGTCATAATCGCCGGTAGTCAAACATATGGAGCCAAGAAGAACGTCTTCGTCGAATGCGAGAAGGATTTCAAAGATTTTGTTAAAGCGGTGTACGATACTCTAAGTAGCAAGGTCATCATCAAGATATGCATGGATGACCCTTCAAAGAAGGAGAAGCAACTTGAGCAGGTATGTCCCCATTTTTTTTTATTTTTTTTTTCATCTTTGGAAGCCAACACATTTGGTCTATTTGTCTCAGGAGCGTGAAATTGAAGAAAATCTCACTTTGACATTTGGGGATGAAGCTGAACGACTCCCATTAGAACGTCAACGAGCTCGTCTATTGGCAAATGTGAGTTGTTTTGTTCCCCATTGGGAGTGATGCCTGCTTAGACTGATGCCCTTGACATCTACAACAGGCCAGAGCCGATGTGACTTCGAATCCTGTCACTCCAGTGGTAGCCCAACTAATGGGTCATATCATTGAGAAATGGGGGCAGGACGATGAGAGATTATGGGTTGGAAACCCTGATGATGCCTCGGAGTGCATGCAAATCACACACGATCGCCTCCATATCTGGGCCCGAGCTATTGTGCACAAGACCAACCCCGCCATCGACATGGACCACCCTCCACAAACGAAGGATTTCGAGTGGATCAAGAAGCGACTCGTCCCCCTGGCTGATGTGCACAAAAATCAAACCCACCAAAAAAACACTGCTTCTCGGGATGTGACAAGTGCGAACGACAGTCCCGGCCACTTACCATCCGACATTCTGAATGATTGCGATCTAGACGCGAGAAAAACTGTTGACCTCACCAGCAACGAGTCAGATATCGAGATCATGCGCTCTTCACTTGGTCAACACCCTTCGGGTCATCAATCATATCAATCACCGATCGGAACCTCTTGTGATGGTTCCCCAGCCCGTAAATACATGCGCAGCCCTTCAGGGGATCTAATTGGTGAAGCGATCAGTAAGCTCTCTTTTCGCCGGGCAAGCAATAATACCCAGTCAAATTCCTTCTCGCCTGCTCAAAAGCGACCTTCTTCTGTGAGATCGATCGACAAGCGAATGCGACCGATTAAAAAGCTGTCGGCGATAGGAAAAACGCTTTCATGGGAAGATTTCCTTACCCACTGTAATTTTGCAACAACTGACATGGTGGTTAGGGGTATGATTCAACTGAACCACATCCCACACTGGAGTAATTTCTTAACGACCTCGGTACCCGCCCTGATGAGAATGAATTTCCCTGAAGCCATAGCTAACCAACTGATGTATGGCACCCAAACTATGCCGGCCCATTACTTTGAACCCATATGATAGCATGTTGTGTGATTTGTTCTGCTAATGACTGGTACAATCTTTTGAAATACGTTTTTTTTTCCTTTTGCAATTAACCATGTGATTCCATGAAATACAAGTACTTTGTCCTGATCGATCCTTAAAAATGGACTGAGTGTTATCGAGCCATAAGAAAGAGCATCCTTATGCTTAATCTATGAGGTTTATCGCGCTGGAAGAGCATCATTCGAGGTGGATGAGCTCGTTCGTTATGCTTAAGGAAACAGAGGATGCTGTTTCTCAGGTGAACTCTTCGATTGCATGAGCATGGTAATGATTATTATTCATTACATAAATCTATCAACCTTTATTTCAAGTCTTGGGAGACATACATACGCAAAGGACACTAGAACAAGTAATAATTACACATTACAAAGGAAAAAAACAATGAAATCAATCAAACTTGGTAATTGGAACCTCGGAACAATGCTGCCATTAGCTCGGGAGTTACTACATGGGGCAGGAAATCTTTGACGATGTCGGGATCATCGCTTGTGCCAGTGAGGATGTTGTGGCGCTTCAAACGAGACTTCAAAACGGAAAATACCTTCTCGATCGGATTCATATCCGGCGAGTAAGGCGGGAGGTAAATTAAGAGGACCCCTCGGGCCTCGCAAAGTTGCTCGATGTTGCCTCCGTGGTGGACTCTGGCGTTGTCCATGATCAATACACTATTTCGGCCCGGAAAGCGATTCATATTGGGAAGCTATTTAACACAGACAAGCGTTAGCACGGTACATCTGATGGAATAAGTCAAAGAAATCATGAATGTGAGTGAGGGACTTACAAGTAGTTCTTCTAAGAAGAACTCGAGGTCGAGGCGACAAACTGTGCCTTCTTGGGCCATTACAGCCAAGAGACCATCCAAGGAGACCGCCGGGAGGACACTTATTCGACTGGCGACCAACGGACGAGGGAGACGAACAGTTCGTCGCCCTCGGATTGCCCAAGCAGAGGCCCGAGAGTGAGTTTTGATGGAGATGCCCGCCTCATCTGTCAATCCTCGTTAAGCAAATATTAGCATAATGATAAACAGCCAAAGATAGAAGGACGTACCAATGAAAACCAGGTGATTGGAAGGGATGAAGCTGATTTGGCTTACAAACTCAGCTCGTTGGATTGGACACTGAGATGGATGCACAGTTCGTGCTTTCTTTGACGTCAGATTCAGGCAATGTTTCATTTCGTTGTGGATCGTCGAAAGTGCTAGTTGCTCGCCAGAAATGGTGCTGAGGTGAGACTGGATTTCATCTAAATAGAGAGTAGGTTCCAGCTCCAACGCGGCAAGAATGAACTCCGATTCTTCACGAGTCACTGCCACCGGGCGGCCGCGGGGTTCGTAGAGCGCAGGATCCCGGATAACCTGTCGGGTCCGTTCGAATAAATCCCTCCACCGAGCAAGAGAATCGGGAGAGATTTGGAGGTCGGTTTTGTTGTTGATGCGGCGGAGCGAGTATCCCCGGAGACACATCTTGACGGCGACCACCTTGATGTCCTTCGAGTACTTGCGAAATACCATCGTTCTGTTGTGAATGTTCAAGGATGACACATGGTCTCAGCCATGGCTGA
>SMGU01010927.1:0-16932 GCA_004348175.1 Puccinia novopanici
CACACCATAGGCTCTCCCTGTAGCTTCCTGGGAGACCTCTAGAATATAAAAGGTAGCCTCCTTTGGCTTGAGATGGATCCTCAGTGATTCAACCCTTGCATAAATATATAGTGCAGTGAATTCCCTCCTCCTACTTTTAGAGTAGTGTTCCATCTCCCCCTCACCAACCTTTTTACCACTGAATTATTAGTCTGTCTTATTAAACCTCCCATTTATAAGCCTTCTCTTATTTCTTAAAAGTAGTTGCTGCAAGACCACCACCTCTGACAAGTAGCCAATCAATTCAAGTGCTTGCCAACTGCTCTTAGCAATTCTATATTGCTACTTTCTTAAGTACAGCCTAGCTGTCACCACTGTCTTCTACACTTGTATATCAAGTAAGTTGAGCATAAAGAGGTATTTCCAACCTTCCACCATCTTTGATAGGGTCATAAGGGGACTAGAGTTTAACTAGTGTAGTAATACACCAGTTAGTAAGGAGTAATCTTTACTTTAATTTACTCTCAGCACAGTGATAGTACTTGGCATATCCATTGGATCCCCCAAGTTTCATACACATAGCTGACATTATTTATTTCAAATTTGTGGGAATATTACATCATTCCTGGCGCCTAAAACAGATTCATTTTGAATTTTTAATTCAAAATAGTTTCACATGTATAGAATGGGATTTTTTTCTCATAGTACATTACTATTTTTAACTTCATATTTTTATACTCTTTATTCTTTATTTTATTTTATATTTTATGTTTATATATATAATTATTAGTTTTATATTTTCGTCTAGAGGTTCTGTAACATGTTTGTGTAATGTAGTATACATGTTATGAGTCCTCAGATATTTTTCTAAGTCCCTAAGGTTGCCTTGATAAAAGGTATGAAGGGGTGATTTTATAGTAATACCTTCCAAGGATGACCCTAGGTTATTTTAGATGGGGAATCCCTTGGTTTAATTATTTTATCATAATATTTTCTAGTTTTCATGATATATTTATATTATTTTCATTTTTGGTATATTTTGCTCTATGTAAGCTTGTCTCTAAATAGTAGCAAGCTGACACTTGGCAAGGGCCATGCCTTGGAAAAGGCCTGGTTGCTGCCTTGGCAAGGGCCATGCCTTGGAAAAGGCCTGGTTGCTGCCTTGGCAAGGGCCATGTTAGGATTTCAGTACGGGTCAAGGTGAACGAAGAGGAGCTGATGTGGGTGAAACAGGAGCTGATGTGGTTCCAGATAAAGTTGGCTCAAACTAAATGATTCCTTTCATAATGGGAGGAGTAGACTCATGTAGGGACAACTAGAGAGCCCTCTTGCAAGATCCAAAGGGGTCCTAGAGATGAGAAAAGTAACAGGGACAGAACTAAGGACAGGGAAGGTTATGCACAGAACAGGAACAGGGAACAGGAACAGGAATGGGACAGACAGGAACGGGAATGGGACAGGAACAGGGACAACAGGACAGGAAAATGGAAAGTGGACAGGAAAAGATTGTTGGAATCTCATGTGCCACACTCTTTCACTGTGACAGACTCAAAACATCCTTGTGAAATGCCTCAAGAAACCTAACCCATCTCTAGATATCACCCATCAAAACTAACCCAAAAAACCTCGTGCAACTTAAAAAGTCTCAATCATTCTCTCTGGAAAAACCAGGACTCTTCTTTAATGTTATTTTCACACTTGGCTCAATAACTCGTCCTGGCTCTATCTCACTTCTCAACTCTGCTCAACCACAAGTCCTCGCTCTCACCTCCAATCAGTATGCTTGCCTGATTCTCACCACCTCGTCTCAAAAGCTCTCTTTCAATAACAGCACACTGCGGTGATACCTCATCAACTTGGTGAGAATTGATAAAGGACCTCTTTGCTCATGCTCATGGTTTTTCTATTTCTTTTCAGTCCTTCATTAACCTTTTTCTTTCATTCCTGTCTAGTGCCCTTTCTCCCTATTTGTCTCCTCTCTGCTCAAATCTCAGCTCGTCGTGCTCTTAATAACTGTGTGCTCTACAGTGGTATGCTTTCATCTCTCTTTATCAGTCTCAAAAGTTGTTCTTGTCTTTCTTCCTTCTTTCTTTTATCATGTGATCTGATGTTTTCCATTTTAGTGTTCTGGTTCTGTCTTTAAGCAATCTTTAGAAATCTGTTAAAGATAACAGGAACAGGTAAAGGATGGGGAACAGGACTGGGTGTTTTGAACCAGGGAGTACTTTAGAAAGGAGAGGGTAGAAATTCTGGGAGTGCACTCAGAACAGAATTCTGAAGAGCCATGCCTTGGCAAGGGCCAGGCCACTGCCTTTGCAAAGGCAAAGCCTGGTGGCAGCCTTACCCAAAGCTGGACCGCCGCCTTGGCAAAGGCCAGGCGTTTGCCAAGGCAGCGGCCAGACCTTTGCCAAGGCAGCAGCCAGGCCTTTGCCAAGGCAGCAGCCAAGCCTTTGCCAAGGCAGCAGCCAATCCTTTGCCAAGGAAGCAGCCAGGCCTTTGCCAAGACAGCAGTCAGGCCTGTGAGGCTCTACGCTACAAACCAATTAAAAACAGACACCAGGCTGTGCTCTGATTAATGGCAAGGGTGAGTTTTTGATGGATTTCCTGTAATTCTACGAGGGTAATTGGCAATAAGACTTTCAGTTAATAACTGATGCTTCTTCTCAACCTTAAAAAGGGAGGTAAATCCAAGAACTTAATCAAATGGATTCTTCCTGCTGATTACAGACGGGTAATTGGTTTGGTTGTAAGTGTAACACTTACTTGGGGGGAATTTTCACAAGGGAACAGATAACAACTGGGACAAGAGTCACAGTACTGTTCAGGGCTTGTGGGTTGGTTGAAGAATATGCTAAAGTAGACAGGGAAAGTGTAAGAGATGGTGGATAAGCTGATGTTGATCCAGTGGCAAAAACAATGAGCAGCTAGATCTACTGTTTTGATTATTTATTGGTAGTACATAATCAAGCTGGATGGCTATTCTGTGATGGGTAAAACTCTGGGGGGACAAACCAGAGGAATGCAGGTCTTTAAATATTCTAAAGGGCCTCAGAAGTGCTCAGAGGGAGCACCAAGGGACTTCTATAGGGCTAGCAGAGCTCTCAGAAAGATCTGGGGTCTCCTTGAGGCGTAACCAGGGCACTAATGAGCACATGTATCATCTCATGCATGCCTGAGAGTTTTATGAGGCATTTTATAGAGTTATTTCAGTGTTGGGGGCAAATACAGGTGCTCTTACCATGTGATTTATCTTTAAGAAGATTAAGTTAAATAATATCAGATTTAATTTACATGTGATTGGAGCATAGTAGAGTTAAGCTATGCTGAATAATCATGTGGTAATTTTTCTAGAGCACATGTATCAATTTTTACTGGTTTTTAGCGCTTTCAGAACCCATTAACTCCATTTAAAATTTGATTATTATTCAATATTAATTATCCAAATGAATATTCAATTCATAATACATTTTTTATGAGCAATGCAAGCAATTAATTAATTGTTCATTAATTATCTGATGTTATAATTAATTATAAAACAACTCATAAAATTAAAGGTACACATTCCAATGCTGCTGGTTAAAATACTGATATTGTTAATACAAGTTACATTATCTTATGTTAATTTAAATTAAGTTTGAATGTTATCAATAATCACCAATATTATATTATTAATTCTAGAATAATATAATAAATTATTATTGTATTGATTATGATGGCTTGTATAACAATAATAATAACAACTAATGAATATTATTAATTATACATATACAATAGAATTATATTTTGAATGATAAAAATGTTTTGGTACTATTATTAATACATTATTCATATTCTGTTTCTATGTTTCTATGATAATAATGGATAACAGATGTATGAATATCATTATGTGGTTATTTGGAATAATGCAACTACTTGGGTAATATCAAGTATGGTGATATTAACTCTGGGTTTGAAAAGGTCTTTGCCAAGGCAGCGGCCAGGCCTTTGCCAAGTCAGTGGTGATAGAGGATGTGTTCAAGATGAGCTCTTTGATTGATGAGGGTAATGGAAGAATGAATAGTTTTATAATGAAGGAGTGTGGCACAGTAGTTGATTAAAAATTATAAGGGGAAAATATGTTTGACAGATGCTTCAACCAGGTATTGAACTGAGGACTCTTCAGAAAGTTATGCTCTGGGAGGGAATCAAACCAGGACCTGGTGAGTTCTTCTCTTTGTTTTCCTTTTAGAAGTGAAGATATGACTTTTTGATTTATATATATTCCCAAGATAAGATTGATAAGAAAATATAAGACAGGATACCCAGCTGATAATAGGTGCCTGAGTAATTTTTGACCAGTTCCCAAAGTGTGAGGTGATGGGATGATTGGATGGTGGGGATAAAAATGGAAGTCAGAAGGCCTCCTTATATAGTGAAATATGAGGGATTTTAGTTGTCAAAATTTGGTGCTAACGGTAGCTTTAATGTAGCGTAGCTTAATAAGCTAACGCTACGGGTAGCGTAGCTGGCCCACCGTTGATATTGCTGTACAAATATCATGCAGTCCTTTGATATACAAACAGAATGAAAGGACTTCAATATGCAAGAAATGGTACCACTAGTGGTTTGGACTTTTTAAAAGTAATTCAATATAAATATGCATACATTATGCAATATGGGTGATAATGAATAAATAATAACCCCAACAATTGACCATGCCTGGCAAAATCCATGTATCTTCTAAACCAGTAGTGTTATGAGGGTGGTTCCAGTGAGAGACCAGGGTTTATTTCATCTGGAAATTCCATTTTGAGGTTGGTTTGGCCATATATTGAGTGCTTGTGTGAGGTAAAAGTAGAAAATTTATTTATTTTTTTCCCTCCAGAAATACAGGAAGAAAGACCACAACATCATAACCTCTGACAGAAAAGGCACATCAACCAAGAAAATGTTACAAATTCCTGTTGGATTTCCCCTACCATAAATCCCTGGGCATCACAAAAAACCCTTATTGTCAGTCCCCAGTCTGTCTAGAAACTCTGATTATCAGGCTAGGATTTTGAGGGCTTCTTAAACACCCCTGCTTGCCCTGCTTGCCCTGCTTGCCCTGCTTGCCCTGCTTGCCCTGCTTGCCCTGCTTGTCCCTCTTCCTCATGTCACTCTTTTTTTTTTTTTGGTCAAAAACATGTGTTTCCTCTTATTCAAAACACCCATTTGGGGACCAACTGTTATGATCTGTTTCACCTGTCTGCTGTACATGTCACAGACTTGCGACAAGAGGCAGCTCCGGTATTACCACTTTTACTCTCTTCATCTTGCAATCTACCATACAAGATCAAAACCAAGAGAAGTCATTGTCTCTCCTACAACAGCCCGTAACACCCACAAGTCAGACCTAGTTGTACCTAGCTACTTATAAATTCCTCACTTGCTGTTGAATAAAAAACTATCTGTTCTGGCCATTCAGATCCTGATAAGGGACACATTTAGCCTCTCTCATCATTCTCCCTTCAAGGGCACTTTTAGCCCCTCTGAGCAAGTTTTAGGCTGCTGTGGGACTCCTGTGGGACAAATAAGAATATTTGGTAAAGATCCTCTGAGGGGGAAATCAATTGATAAACTAAGTAAAGCTAACACAACTGACGGGTGGTTTGAAAGACCTGCCCCTCTAATAGTACTACACAAATATAAGGAATCTTGAATCAATATTTAAATAAAGATGGCTCATTACAAGAAAGAGTTACTATGTATAGTAGCCTCTATCAGACCTAGATCACCTTATTCAACACTCTAACAGACCTAACACTACTCCAGATGATGGATAATAACCAGTGGGATTTAATATATATATAAAGTCTGACTACTACTACTACTATCTCTTGTTGTTGATGATTCTTCTTGTTGGTGATGTTCTACTACTACTAATATCTCTAAAGTTGACTCTAACACTACCACTACTAACAAACACTACTACTACTAACAGTCACTACTACCACTAACAGACACTACTACTACTAACAGACACTACTACTAACAGACACTAACCACTAACACAAAGCTACTAACTGGTAGATCAGGACAGGCTCCTCGGAGACAGTGTGGAAAAGTTGGATTGAGGGGGGGGGAAAGCCCTTGTTTTATATTGAAGAGTGAGGGATTTTTGCTGCAGGGAGAGCTCCATGAGGGATTTTTGCTGGTCATGTTCTACTTGAAACATGTTTAAGCACAGCATGATGTCATATTCTGCACAGCATGATGTCACTTTTAAGTGCTTCATCATGTGCCAGAACATTCCAAAGCCACCTACAGAACAATACATGTGATCCTGGTACTTGTTTCAAGCTGGGGTACCTGCATTTGCACCTGTGTCTTGTTTCATACCTCAAACACCTCCTTGCTGCTGAAACACTCCATCACAATCCTCCTCATCCAATCTTCAGGGTCTTAGCCTCTCTTCCCACTTTCCTCCTTCCTCCCTTTTTCCTCCTCACATAATTATTTCCTTCTGCCACTCCCCCCAATCCACGTCATTGTTGTCCATCCATAGTGTATATATCCTATCCCAGCCATGATAACACTTCCTCCTCTTGTAAAGAATATCCTGTGCATGTACTCATCTGTTCACAATACCTCTGCCATGTGCTTTTGGCATTGTAACGCAAATGGAACACCACACCGCTGTCAGCATAGTCTGACCTTCAGCTTAATTACCTGTTATTATTTAAAATACAAATCTCCATCCGTCAACTCTGTTTTTCAATAGCAGGCCCCTGCTCATCAATCCCTTTTGTGGCACTTTCTGTGGATTTCTTTATGTCCATTATTAGCCGCATATCCTGTGGGCTATTCAACCCAAACCCTCATAGAAACCCCTTTCTTAACCTGATCTGTCCATCCCTGCTGCTTTCTCGTCCCTTGTAGGGTAACTAGAGGAAGCTAGATCCTGGCATCAAGGAGGCCAGGCCAAAAAAAAAACTTGGATGCATTGAGCGCATCTGCAATCCCAAAGGGCCCCACTAGATCAAGAGCAACAGCATGGCTGGGTTGACTGACCAGTTCTCTGGCAGGGGACTTGACTGGTTTGTGGGTCCTTTTTCACAGGGAACATGATCAACACTTTGTCTTGGTGTTGCAATTTCAACTCTTCCCCTCACAGTATTTTTTCTTTTTTTCTTTGAATCATTCACATTATAGTAATGTAAAAGAAGTCTAATTGTCACCCTCTTATCTCAGTAAATTACTTCTTGTTTCTTGATTTCTCTCAACCGATCATGAAGAATTAATGCCTCTTCCGGTTTGTGATGTCATTGTTTTTTCTTGTTCAGCTTATCTAGTCCAAGCACTATTATAGCTCTTTCTGTCTAGTCTGTCTGATCTTAAGTCAATTCACTATGAGCCAGAGATCCAAAAACTCAACTCTTGGAACACACCAGACATTTACTAGGAAAATTCCCGCCACACACGGATGCTTAATGGTCCGATGAAGGAATCTAATTGCAAGGTGACCCATTGGCGGATGACAGAGATGAGAAACAGAGGCAGAAGAGCAGTGGGAGACCACACTGGACGATAGCAGGACAGGAGAGGGGAATGAAGGGGGGGGGGGCATAATACAACAACAATGCTTGGTAATAAGGGAGAGGAAAACAAGGGGGCCCCCTGACACAAAGTGAAAACCCCATGCTCATAAAAAACGGAGCCGTCCCATGGATCAAAAAAACCAGTTGAAAGAGAACTGTTGCACCAATAGCCCGACAGAAGATGATGTTGCTGAGTCGAAGAGGGCCATATTTGGTCGGAAGCACCGCATCGCCGACGCCGTCTACGGGAACCCGGGCTTGAGAACAGAGGCAAATATGAGTGGGACGTAAATGAGTGAAGAAAGAGTCATGCGACGTTACATGGTGTGACACGCCAGGGTCGCAGAGAATGACGTCAGCCTCTTCTGGTGTAGCCGAGACTGAAACAAGTTCGCCACTGTATGAGATGAGTCGGTTGGACAACACGCTTGACTTTGGGGGGCGCCAGCCGGGAGTCTTGAGCCTGGGATCCTCAAGGGGGGGCAAGCCGGCTCGAACTCGGGGGCAATCGTTTGCCCAATGGCCCCATTCCCAGCAGACGTTGCATGGAAAAGAAGCCGTGAGGTATTGGGAATCCCATGAATCGGATGGTGGAGTGTGACTTGTTTGTTGAGCGGAGGGGGTGGAGATGTGATGGCCGCCGCCTCCACCAGACCGCCCAGACCCGCGGCCTTGATTGCCACGAAACGACCCTTGAGAAGACACCGCCGTGACTGTAGGCGACGAAGTGCATGATGACTGACCCAGACGCGACGCAATATTGAGCAGGTCAACCGATTTGACTTGGACATCCGGGTTGAATGACATCCACAAATCAATGGTGTCAGCGAGCTGCTGATGGTATCGCTTGAGGCTGGAGTGGAAGGATAAGGACAACAACTTATCTGTAGTCCATCCTCCCAGCCTCTCCTCCAGGTCCAGCAGGCTCCTCTTGAGAGAGTCATAGCCTGCGGAGATCGAGTCTGAATTGTCTGGGGTCTGTGCGACATCAGCCCAACGATGAAGGAGGAGAGACCAGGAGGATCCAGCGAATCGCTCCTTCAACGAGGTGTAGGCCTCATACGCCGTCTTACTGTTGAGGGACGGGCGTAGTGATGCATCTACTGAGTGCTGGATCAGATGGACCACTTGAACCGACGTAACGGGATCCACACATGATCGGTCCACCGACAGGAAATCCTTGACCCCGGTGGCCACGTGAATGAGATTTTGTAGCGCAGCAGACCACGCGGGGAAATTCGAACCGTTCGCTGCTAATTGAGGGGTAAGGCCTTTACCCAGGTGCTGCCAGAGAACCAGGTCCAACACGGAAGTAGATGGCGCCTCCTTGGTGCAGACGGTGGTCAGCTCCCTAATGAGAAGTAGCTTGAGGAGAGTATTGTCGATGCCGCCTAAGCCCGACTGTTCCAATTCATCGGCGACAATGTCCTTGAGTGACCGAGAGGTTTGACCTTCATGCAGGCTAACAGGAGCCTTGGAATCAGACAGAGTAGAGGGCTGTCTAGAAGACTGATCCGGGGCGGGACTCTGAGAGCTAGCGGGATGCTGTGATAGTTGGTTGGAGGAAGACATCGCCGGTGAGAAAAACGATTGATTGACGGAGGCTGAAGGAGTGGCGTCCGAGGATGAGAGGGTGCCAACAGAATCTTCAGTCAAAGGTTTTTTTTAATGTGGTGGAGTGACCCATGCAAGAAAACTCGGGGTAAGCAGTTCCGGGTCATTAGGGAAGTTCACGATATGAAATGCCCCCCAAATTTTTGACAATTTGATCCCATTCCTTCATTTTTTCGTTGTAAACTTATTACTTCCAGGCACTGTAACTAGCGCTTAGCTGCATGATCGGAATGAAGAGGCCAGAAGAGCCCCTCAATTGTCTCGCTGACTCTTCCCCTCACTTTTACCAAGCAGCTGAGCGGGCGTGTAGGCGGGGAGGCCTTGGTGGACGCTATTAATCTCCTCCCCGACCCAATCAATGCCAGTCTGTGGCTCACACATAGACATCCTTGCCCTCATCTGGAAACAAACTGGTAATTGATCCCAATTCCCTGATGAATGATTAATCTGGCAAATAATCCGGGTCCGTTGAGCTGTGTCACAAGGGGACGTAGGACTTGTTCATTCCAAAGGAAAAATCCCAGAGTTCTCATGCCACATCTCTAATGGAAAAGTACGGAATGTCTACCAAAGCACAACAATACCAGGTAGCCTTAAACTTTTTATTGTTGGAGCAGCAAAGCTACACATGGTTGACTAGATTTGGTTAACAAGAGAGACCTAGTCATCCTTACTCCACAACGCTCAATTGAAGATCGAGAAGATTTATGGACAGAAGAATAGAGGATCAAACAATTCATTTAACAGTGGATGACTATCTGTGATTGTTTTCATCATCTTCAAGAGCTCCTTCATCTGCTCATCTTGTCCTTGATTGTCACCGTGGCCAGCGTCCCCATTTGAGCCACCGACGTGTCTGATAAAGCTCTTCAGGTATCTTCGACGATGGATTTTCGAACTGACTCGAGTTCATCATCGGAAAGCTCTTGCGGAAAAACATCTAAACCAAAGAGCAGAAAATAGCGCGAATATATGAATAATGACTCAAGTACGTGAGACAGCGCGAAGAGAAGGGTGAGAATGGCGTACTATTTGCTGGGTGGATGGTACTGGATGGCATGCTCTCCGGGCCAGGACGCCACTCGATCCAACATGTAGCCAAGACAACAATCAACCGACTTCTCCATGCAGGAGGAGGTCCTCACACGTGCTAAACAAAAGCTTCAACAATTTATTTATTTCAATCACCGTCGAATAGCTGGCTCGGCTGAGGGTCAGGTTGAGTAGAGTTTCGCATAGATATGCATAATCACCTGCCAGAAAACAGACAGGAGAAAGAGGACAAAAATTGCGAATTGATCAACTAGATCAAACGAGGCTGCTTAGGAATTAGGGCAACTGCTGTCACTCGTGCTTACTCGGATATGTCGACCTATGCCGTAGCCAAGCTCCCGAGTGATCTCAATAACTCGTCTGACAGCAAAGTTATGAGCTCCATCTGACCGTCATGCCCTTGCCCTTTCCCAAATGACAAAGCGTTAAAACCGATTCTTCCATCAATTGATTGATCTGGTTATACCGATTGGCTTGGTCTTTCGGGTCTGTTGACTCGCCTTCCATTGGACTTCAATCAACATCATAGAGGCATCGAACGCTGCGTTAAGTAAATCAAAGGTTTGTATGTTGAGTAAACCAAAAGTGGTTGAAAAGGCCTAAAAATGAAGAATTTCTAATCAACTACACTGGCGGAGTTAATTGTTCTGTAGACGCCCTGCTAGGGCTGCTTATTTGAGGGTCAACTCACGTTTTGTAGTATCGAATTGATTCCTGTTTGACAGATCAAAAGCGGGGGACATTTCGGAGCAAGTGGATCGATAGCTGCAGCCCTCTAAGGCGATAGCGGGCACACTGCTTTCAACTAAAGTAATGATCGGGGGGATAATCAAGGGCCAAATTTCTCTCAAGCCTGGATCCTGGAGGCGATCGCCATCCCGAAAAAGATCAAATAAGGACTGAATTGGACAAGCAAAAGGATCTCTTCTCTGCGTTGTTGTGATTTACCTGATGTAGTCGGTCTAGTAGGATGCCCATAGCGTTCCAAAACCCGACCCCTTCGATCTTCCAGATTGGTTCATCCAATGAATCGGATGTGGGCCCAAAGAGGTGGCCCTGTTTGACCTCAATTTTCCTGCCAGTAGACGGGTTAACATTGCGCGATAAACTTTTTTGCCGGGTGAAGAGAGGCTTGATGTGTTTATCTAGTATAACGAATCCTATTTCAAGGTTGATATTCCAATGTCGAAGATGGACATGTTTGATTGGATGAGGGATTTGCCACAGGTGATCAATGGCCGCTGGAGGGAAGAGGACGACATGGGTTACTCCAGGTTTGATCAAGCACATGGTAGATGGAGGAACGACGGTCGATTGTATTCGGACTCAACTGGAAATGATATTTCGAAGTGCTGGCTCTAGATGCCATTCATCATTTGAATAACCACTCGAACACCAACACGAGAGTCGATAAATTAATTCACAACGCGACTCAAAGGAAGATCCTGGGAGTTGATCGTGCTCAGCTCCGTCGTTTTCTTGGAGTAAATAGATTAATAGCTCTGTCAAACTGGAAACCAGGCGGACATTGCGGTCCAGTGTCTTGACGGATTCAACCTGAGCACGAATTAATCCTCCAGTTTCGTCGAGTTGTCTGGGGTTATAGTAGATGCTGGGATCGATCTTGAGGCAAGTGGCGAGTTTGAGCAAAGCTTTTGAGACTAGAGTTAAGACTTGGGTAGCGGTTTCTTGATTGATAATCTCTGAACGCGCCGTGATTTTCGCTGCATCCTGGATTGAGTTCGTTGCGCGATGAATTACGGCGATGGTCTCGAGCTGCAGACACACTGATGAGCTGGAGTTAGATGACAGACGACTCGATCGATGCTCATAATCCAGCATACTTACTGGCACTTGGTCAGTTGCGAGTGTACGGTCCAGTGCGACCAAATTTGATTTGAGTGTGTCCCATTCCGTTTCTTCCATGCTTCTCTTGAGGATATGGATATTTCTTTTTGCTCGATGGATGTGGTTAATCGTCAATGTCGTCCTAGTTTAACTCAAGCCCATCTCAATCGGAGGCCCGGCATACCAGGCCTCCTAAATCGGAGGGGCTTGGGTTAAGCCCCTGGTTGGCAGAGCTTTTTTTTTAAAGTGTAATTTGGCCTATGGCATTGCACACTATGAATCAAGAATTCAGCTGGCATTTTATGGTACGGGAGCGTATTGGCAGCCCACCGGTGTTCATGGACGCTGCAGGGGAAGCGCCGCCCTTGTCTCCAGCCACGACCAAGCGCAGTCTAGCGAGTGGGCCAACTTGCAACAAGTGGCAGGGCTAGATCGGGAGACAGGAAAGATTCCGCATCCGTCAACTGTGTCTCTTCTGCCTCTTAAAGAGACGAAATCTCCGGGGCACGATCTCCGGGGCAGGGCTCTGCCTCCTCCCAGAGATCTTTCACTCCCGCCGCTTCCCCAGTTTCCGGATCACCAACAGGGGTCTATTTATGAGGGGTGGGAACTTGGATGAAAAAATTGAGAGGAATCTGAGCCCCCTTCTTTAGATTAGTTTCCGTTGCGTGGTTGCTGTCATCTGGCTGGACCATCAACACCGACACAAGAAGTCGATCTTGTGCGGCAACCTCGATGTGATCTTACTTTGAGGCTGCGGAGAAGGTAAAATTGACTCCCACGGACCGGGTGGGAGTATGTCTTGGCGGATAGGTAAGTCTGTTGGTACACTGAAGATCGTTATTTCCCAAATGAGCCTTGAGGGTTGGATGTTTCGCGTGATTTTTTCATCCATCGCATCTTTAGTAACAACTGCAAGGCCTCGTTGGCTCATCCTGTGGGGTACGATTCAGCCATGCTCCAGTGAGACACCGAGGATCCTGCCTTTAGTAGAGCCATCCCGGCCTTAAATAGCGCTCCCTCAGTCTGTTCATGACCCCAGTCTGTTGACCCCTCAGTCTATAGCCTCAGTCTATAGCCTCAGTCTTGACTCTTCAATCAATCATCAATCAGTTATCAATCAATCATCAGTCAATATCATTCATTAATCAACGACTACCCATGGGAATGTATATACCTAACAACGATATGGATGACGCTAAGCACTCTGAACTGGATATTGGAGCACCATCAGACTGGATGGAAACACCCCGTGGAACGGCGAATCAGGCCTCTCTTGAACGAAAAGCCCTATTAAAGCTAGACTTTTGTGAGTAGCATCCCGACAGGCCCGTGTACTAACCCGGATGAACCACCACACGCAATGAGAAGTCATTTCTAAGAAAGAATGCTTGTTTTTTTGTCTTGTGCGTAGTCTTATACCCATCATGGGGCTCTACTTCTTCTTGAGCTTCCTGGATCGTTCGAACCTTGGTATGTCAAGCCCCTCATTTTTAGCCTCTTCACTGAGCTTATTTGGTACTTTATTAATGCAGGAAATGTGCGAATTGTCGGTGAGCGGAAAGCCAGCTGCAAGCGCTTTGAATGAATATCTTTTGATTTGGCCAGCTTACCTCACAACCCTGTCCTCCTTACAAAATATACCAGGACTACAAAAAGACCTTCATTTGACCGACCACGATTTCTCCATGGCATTAACTGTGACATTTTTGTAACTATATTCTTTCTCAACGATTCATCTTGGCAAGCCTACCTGGAAGGCTCATTTGTTTGTTGTTATTGCTTTTCCCTGGCATGGCTTGAAGACCGTATATAGTTGAGCACTAGTTTCCTCGATGCTAAGAATAAGTGACTGCACGACTTACCGAGGCTTACTGATTTGAATTTACTTCAGCTTGTGGATCTCCCATCAAACCTCCTTGTCCGTTTTCTCTAGTTTCCACACCTATACAATGTTCTTGAATATTGTGGTGGTTGCGACATCTGACCACCGCCCTTGCTTTTGTTGCCTTGCATGCTTTAATAGATGCATAAGATTGGGGCTTCGACGTACATTCCCCTTCTTGTTACTTTGTGGGGTCTTGTTACTTGCCTGCAAGGTATGATCACCAAGTATGTACTTCTTGTCTCGCCCGCCAATCCAAAACTTTGATCAAGATGTGCGAATTCTGACCGGATCTACATATTCGGAAAAGCTACAAGGGACTTCTAGCATGCAGGTCAGCAAGATATATCTCCTATTGAAGCGTAAAACTTAGCGCAACGAGATGTACCAAAACCAATTCCTGATGTGCCTTCCAATAATGTTGCCTGTTTCAGATTCTTTTTGGGCTTAGTTGAAGGTAAATTCCAGTCTATGAATGTTGATGACAATTGACTAAGCATTCTGCTGCTTCCCATCAGGTGGACTTTACCCAGCCTCCGTGCTCTACATGTCCACTTTTTACAAAAGGTCCGCAATAAGATTTCCTGCTAGATTTTTGTTGAACAATTTTCTCAAATCTCAAGACAAGCGTCCTTTTTTTTTTTCAAACCAGGTCCGAGCTTCAACTTCGCATTGCTTTATTTTTCGGTACCATCTGTCTGTCCGGGGTTGCCTCAGGGCTATTGACCTATGCCATCATTGAGCTGGATGGGCACTGGGGGCATCCCGGCTGGGCTTGGGTTTTTCTGGTACGTCCTGACACATTCTTTCTCATCAAAACTATGTCAAAGCACTCAAACGCCTTTGTATCAATAATTTATAACTATCCCCAGATTGAGGGATTTGTGACATCAATGTTTGGTTTGATGGGCTTCCTGGTTTTGCCATCAAGCATTGAAAATTCAGATTCCTCACAGCTGCAGAAAAAAGGTAAGTTTTTATATACACTTTTCATCTTTGAAACTAATGCTTGGCCGTGTGCGGTTTTGACATTTCGGCTGTTTTTCATTGCCTACATCGTTTCAGTCTGCTTGTTTCGAGGTTGGAATCCCAGAACCTTGCTTTAGCCGTCGCCCAAAAATACCCCGAGAGATCATCCACCTTTCAAACCTGGGAAGCCTTTAAGAGTCCACACATTCTTATCTTGGATGTTGCCCAATTCGCTTGCGGAAGTAACACTTACAGCTTGGCATATTTCTTGCCAACTAGTGAGTCGAAACTTCCTTTTTTGTTAGTCATGCGTCATCATTGTACGCTTCCGAGGTTTGCTGATTGGTGATCTTAAAAAACTACCTGTCAATTTTACAGTTGTCCAATCAGTGAGTTCTTGATCTAGTTGGTAGCTCGCTTGCCGCAGTCCCCAGCTGATTTGGTGACCATGCTTAACAGTTCGGTCATTCAGCCACTTCCACTCAACTTCTCACAGGTATTTAATCCCCCTTCGTAGGAATGTTGATCTAATTAGAGTAGAGGCTAATGTTCGGGATCATGACTCAAAAACTAGTCCCACCCTTTGTTATAGCCTTCATCTTTCTCGTGGTTTCATCATTTCTTTCAGACCGATATCGTGCTAGGGGCTCATGAGTGGTGTCTGTGCGGTTCTCTCAATAATTGGATTTGCGATATTTTATGCCTCAGGCGACCAAAAAGTGCGGTACGGGTCCTTATTCCTGTCTATTCCCGGTGCATATGGCGTGGTACCGAATATGACAGCTTGGCTGGCAGACAACAGTGCACCCAACAAGCGTAAAGCAACGGCACTCGCTTTTGGGACCATGACCGGCAACATGGGAGGCTTGTTCAGTGTTGGGTCCGTCTGGAGTTTTTTTTTTTTTTTTGCCATGTGATGCAAAGGCCGGCAAGGTTACTGTCCAACTACTCATACGACCTTTTCGTTTTGGGCCATAGATCTTTACCTTAGGGCATAAGCCAAGATACTACCTTCCGACTGGAATCAACTTAGGATTGTGAGTTCAAGATTTCAAAATTTATAATTCAAGCCAACAGCTGACATGATGCTGCTATTCTGGATGCAAAGTGGGGTGATCATTATAGTGTGCAGTATCTTAAACACATTATGGCTAAGGCACGCCAGGCCACCAAAGTAGCCAATCGCATTGAGATCCTCAAAAAGTATACCCTGGGTGAGAACGGCGCACATTTTGAGTCCGACAAGCTCGATCCACAAGTTCAAGAGAGCGAGCAGGAGCGATTATCTGCACAAGCTTGGGACGAGCTGGGTGATAAGCACCCAGATTTCAATATGTGTATTAGGGCATGTCATGAACCGCCCGATGACGACCTTTTCTTGCTGCAAGACCCTGCAACTTTCATCGGTAACGATTATGACGATTTTAACGTGTTAAAATATTGCTTGGCTACCTTCCATCAGCACATGTATCTATTATTAAAGGAATGTTGATTGTTCGAATGACGTTACGGCTTGTTGCCAGACAGATGACGCATCTGCCAAAAAGATACGGGCAGAATTGGTTTGACCAACGATGTGCGTCTCAAGTCATGCTTTGAACTTCTACTAACCAGTCTTAACTCTTCCCTGGCGGCCCGGAACGATAGTCACCGTAAGGGTTCATGGTCAAAAAAAGGCGGGTATTGGCCGGGCTACGTGCCACACACATTCAGAAAAAGCAGGGGATATGTGTGCACCTCTTTAAGTTAACCGAATTCTAGAGGAGCTGAGGTTGAGCATGAAAATAATTAGCTGCTGGTACCAAGGGTCACTACTTCACCAGAATTAATAATCATGAGATAATCCCTCATAAGTTTTATCAAAATGAGAAATAACTTGTTCAACAAGAGAAATAAAAGCAACACATTCTTCTGCGGTAAATAAATTGCAACAGAAAATAACAGCAGTTCCTTCACGTTAAGACCAAAATATAATAATATTGATTAATAAATAAGATATTATTGAACTGAGTTAATCTTGAAAAT
>SMGU01010928.1:0-10012 GCA_004348175.1 Puccinia novopanici
TCAGAGGTCGCTCCGCGACCTCGAAAGAGGGGGTTGAGTTAAGCTATTAGCCTGAGTCCCGCACTCGACAATACTCGAGTTTCCCTCAGCGATTCCGGCCGAAATCATTTTTCCCAGGAACATCAAAAATCACCGGTGTTGCGTGTGCAATAATGGTACAGGCCCTCGAGAGATGTACCCCGGTCAAATTCTTCGGAGAGAGCAAAGAAAGAGCTCGGGCTGTCTGGTGAGGATAAGAAACAAACTTACCGCCTGACGCCCTCAAAACCTCTGTACTCATCTGGTCTATCTTAGCCTCCAGAAGGGCGAAGTTTTCCACAAAGGTTTCAGATTTTGCCGTCTCATTTCTTGAGGAAGGAGGAGGCTCATGCAACTAGTCTGGTTTTCGCGGTTCCATGAAAGCTCCTTCGGAGGCTCGCCGCTGTGCGGTGAGGGTCCCATCGAGGGGCTTTGTCAAGCAAGATGAAGGCTCAGTGGTCACAACGACAAATGTATCCCTGCCAATCTCGAGGGACCTCTCAGGCCCACAAACGCCAGTATAAGACCCTCCTTCGGTGGCGGGTGCTTGACGGCCAAGAGGGGCACAACTCAAGCACCGCTCTTTACATCTCTGCATTTGGAGGGACTGTTTCAGTTCGGCTCCGCTGGCGTGGTCCGGTGGCCCCGCCAACCCTGGGGATTCGGTGAGGTTCGCAGACACCGCTGCACCATCGCCCCCGCGTTACGAGCCTCCTGTCACAACTGATCAGAGTCGGGCAGTCGGGTTGACGAGACCCATGAAGATTCTAGTAGCATCGGTGGTAGAGACTCGCAGTATGATGTCCTCGTATCAGACTCGTTGATCGCGTTTAACCTCGGCCAACAAACGAAGCGTTACTATCTGTACTTGTTCTTCGGCTTTGCAAAGCTTTGCCCCGCAATTTTTGGGGTTCCTTCAACGTTCTCCTTCCAAAGTGAGACCTGGATCAACTTCGGACTGGATTTCATCAACATGATTCACTCGGTTTCCATCGAGATTTGCTTCATAATTTGTTTAACGTGTCAGGATGATTAGGTAATATTCGATGTGTTGTTAACTCTCCGAATTTTCTCACTCGTCCGTTCATCAACCTGTCCTTGAATCTCCTTGAATATTATTTGATTTGGAAATTCTTGCAAATTAATGGCGTGACGAAGGTCCATTGACCATTCCCAACATCGTGTATCAAGCTCAATCATCTTTAGCCCCATCGGTCTCTTTCAGCGAACCTTCGGAAACTCAACTGGATTTTCCTTGAATACGCCTCCAAAGTCACCTTCACTCGAAGTGTTTTTTTCTAGGTTCTCTCTCGCCGTCTGAATCTTTCGAGTGCTGATCCGCCACGAGATACATAAATACCTACCGAAAGAACGGCAGGAAAATTGATTCCTCCCCCCATCAATCCAATTGGCCCACCACAGCTCAGGAGGAACTTTTCGGGATTCATTTTTCCTCATCTTCAAATATTTCCCTCAAGAATTCAAAGATCAGTTTTCTCGAAGGAGTGTCCACAAAAGAAAAAACAGGATTAACTTTAAGTTCGACGACGACGTGAGTTTTACAATCCTTTCGGTGAAGCACACTACCAGACCCCGACTAATTTCATCGAGAGAAAGAAACTTCCCCATCTTAAAGCCAAGTATTTCTGCTTCGAGAAAAAGGTCAGTTACGCTAACGCACAAGCCTTTTTTCCCCACCCATCTGGTCAGATATTCATGTTTGAAGGAATTGGGAGGAAAGAGAAACATGACGATGCCAAAGTTACGTTTAAAGCCTTCGAATTCAATTATCGATTCCATTTCGTCCTTTGGTCAAAGCAAAATTGTCCGTTCATTTTTTTTTCTTTTATTCCTTATTTCACCTTATTAGAGATAATAATGTTTGTCATCACACAAACTGAATCAAGGAAGCATTGAACGGGTTTTTTTTTTTCGATATGATGGTGGCAGACTAGTAGGAAGATATTGGTGCTGGGTGATCATCAATTGGCAAAACCTCACTGTAAGCTCACTCCAGTCGCTACCTTCTCACCCTCGACATACCGATAAGCAATACCATAACGCAGTCCTCACAGGAAGTCGCCAGCTTGTTAGGGATTGCCGATGCGGCAGGGCTTGCATTGACATCAGACAACTTTTTTTCCGCTGAATATTCGGTACTTCCTTTTTGTTTCTTGCTTGATCAGATTGCACGTGTACGCTCTGAACCATTTCCCTCAATTTTTGAGCCCGCAGTGGTTGATCATCACACCGTAGATGTTTTAGTGTTTGTTTCTGCAAATCATTCTGATCTTGTTAATCTGCTTCCTCTCTTGGTGACGAAACCCCAAAAATCTGAACCCATCTGTTTGTATGTGCTATTTTTTTTCACTTTTATTTATTATATTTAGGGACGATGAGATTGTTGAGCTATCTCTTTGGGATAATGTTGGTGAGTTTTTTTTTCTATTCGCTCTTTCCTTTTCTTCTTGTTGGCTTTGCTTTTACCGCTTTCAATCTCCCTGTGCCGGAACGATCGCGTCTTGACTTCTGTGACTGATATTGAATGTGCAATCTACACTGACATAGTAGGTGAGGATGAGCTTGGATATGCAGGGCCTTCATCTTATGCCAACACCCATGTGGTAATGCTGTGTTTCTCGTGGGTCCACCCGGCACTTCTTTGCCCGAATATATATTTTAAATTTGTGCATTGATGATTTTGTTTGAATCCTCTTACCTGCGAGAAATAACAGCGTCGACCAACCGAATTCATTAGTAAACGCAGAGAACAAGGTATCGACGCTCTCTCCAGTTGCATCTCATTTGTGGATAACGCATTCCTATGATATCAGTCTTTTGCGGTCTGACAGGTTTTTTCTGCTTTTTATGCTTGATTTAATTTTTGACTTAAAAAAGTGGTTAGATCGAATAATTGAAAAATGCCCAGGCGTGAAAATATGTTTACTTGGTAAGTGGCATATTTCTGACTTATTCTTCACTCACGTGGCATTAAAAAGTTATCAAAAAAACTACCCTATGGCGCAAGCATTCCGACTGACCACAATTTATCATGAAGCATTGAGGTGTGATTTAAGGGACGATCCCAAAACCCACGCCGACTTAGCAAACCGGGGACAAAGGCCAATCGATTACGAGAAAGTAAGTGCCACCTCTATCATCCTGGCTGAGGGGATACCATAGATCAGCAACAGGATGCTCAGGGTTTTTTTTTTTTTTTTTGATGGTTAGGGGCTCGCAGCAGCTAGAAGAGTGAGAGCATCACGATACTTAGAATGCTCAGCGAGACGCAACCGCGGAGTGTCTGAAGCCTTTCTGGAAGTCGCGAGAGTTTCAATATCCAAATCTGGCCGTCTCAGGAGAACCAGAAGCTCGCCGCATGCATGTGTGATCAGCTAACCCTGCCTTTAGCTGGGTCTTTTCTTTTGAGCTGTCTCCACCATACTACACCCTGCGACTGCATGTATGATTACATTCATTGATCTTTTTGTGCTTTCAAGTCCAGTGTTGTTATTTTTAGTCTCTTTTCCAACTACTTACGCTAACGGACCAGAAAAATCAAATAGCAGACGCGTTTAGTGCATCTTGGCAGGCCATGTCGACCCCCACGGGATTCAATTAGACGCATATTTTTTCTCGTGCTGGCTTTAATTTGAATCATCATTATAGAAGCATGGGCAGAAAAGTACATGTGTTGGTTCACGCCATTAGCAACATATTTTGTTTTTTTGCCAGTGATAGGGATTTTTCCACAGAGACTGGTCTAGCTTCAAGCTAATTACTTTTCATTTTAGCCTCCATGCCACCAATGAAGTTTTTCCCCTTTGCTCTAATATTGCTCCTGCTCTCTTGTTTATAGAGGCTGAGCTTACAATCTTCCTGCATTTCTTCAATCAGAGATTCCTTGTAAATTCCCATTGCAATCAGAAAGTCTGCCTGAAATTTTTACACATGGTATAGCTGGAAGCCTTACATTGTTTTCTCGGTCTTTGTGGGGATATTTCTCCTTGATTTGTGCACATTCCTTGCAGTTTGAAAGGAAGTCCAAGATGAGGTGCTGTGCCTCTAAGCTTTAAAAAGAAACAAATGGAGTTGGAATTATCAGATGCCCATATAAGGCTCCTAGTGAGAATTTCCCATCAAGGAATTTTGGACTGCCTTAAAGAAAATTGACCAGGTAGCTGCTCAGAAATGCCCTCCCTTCTGCACCTGCAAAACACTCAGCACTCTCTTCTCCACTTTCCATCATTTTTGTTTAATTGCTGTGGTGGCTGTGTAATAGAAAGCCAGACTCATGGAAGATTTGTTTTTGCCAAAAAGCAGTTGATTAGCCAAAAATAATCTACTTGCATCATAGTCCAGACTTTGGAGTGCTGGGTTGATCAAGGATGGTGTGGTTTATTTTTTTCTAGGGGGATGTAAATAGATGGTAGAGGCTGGTATGTATATCTGAGAAATATCTTCTTGATGAGCATCCCTACCCTTTATTATTATTATTATTCAATAAAGGTGGAAATCTTATATGGGAATCTCATAAAGAAATGGTGCCATTGAGGTCTTAATAGTGCTTGCAATTTTCAAACCTTATTAAAGAGAGATAATAATACAGGCATTGAGTTTTTTGGACAGGATTGAAATATGTCATTCTCAAGTGACTTCTCTCTGGCAAGTGTTTCTTTAGCATGCGTACATGTCCCGAATGGAAAGGGAGTGCAGTAATGAAATTTATTTTGGTTCCTTCAACATTCTCTTTCATTTTAAATGAATTTTTGAATCTGGTTTTGATCATCTTTGTGTTCTGAAGCAGATTTTAATCATCTCAGCAATACATTTGACACTGAAGATACCAATTCATTGAGGGTGTTTTGATATCATTTTTCATGAAGCTTTCCCTTAGCAAAGAAAAATCCTTGATAAAAGATTATTTGTGAATTTTCCTGGTTTATTTTGAGAAGGAATCATTTTCGATTTAAGGCTTCAAATCCTAAGGCTAAAATGGGAGGTAATTCTTACCAGAGAGGTCATGAGGCCCTCTTTCTTATTGTTGAAAAATGGGGTGCTGGCTCAAACAAAACTTTGTATTTGAAAATAATGGATCTGGATCCATGCTTTGAATAAAAATTGTCCCACAAAGAGAGTTTTTGGAGCATTTTCTTTTTCTGACTCCAAAAAGAGAAAAACCTCCTCAAAGGGATTTTTTCAGTATGCTGCTCTGGCGCACTCCCCTTGTGTTCATCAGGAATCCTCAATTAACTCTATGAGTAAATTATACCCTTCATGACATGGCCTGGTGTCAATTCTCTATGGAGGAGAGCCTGAAGCTGATACCCCCATGATAATTGTGTTGATGGGTCATGCATGCCTCTTGTCCAGCCCCTGGGTTCCAGGGGGCTCGATGAGATGTCTGTTGGAGAGTGAGCTCGAGAGAAAATAATGATTAATTTTCTAAGTGAGGAAAACAGTATAAATACTATCTCCAAATATCTGTGACATGGTACGCAGTTGTCGACTTTGTACATGTCATCTACATGTACCAACAATGTCAATTTGATTTCTACGGTGTGGAATCTGTGACAGCTCCGAAGGGGTGGCCTCTACGGGGGGCTTGCTTGAGGAGTGAGGGTGGCTTAGCTGAGTGCACCCACTTCATGAAGAGCAAACAGTTTGTTATTGACTCTCAACATTTTGAACAAAACCATTCGAGAAAGTATCGGAAGGAAATCAGACATACTTCATGTCGACCTATCTCAGGACTCAGCCCAAGCTCAAGTTCAAGCTTATCACCTCACTAGCAGCCACTACCACAGGAAGAACATCTCACCAACTCATCTTCAGAAACCTCAGCACTAACCCAACCAGCACACACCCCAGCCCATTCATTTCCACCCTTCCCAAGAACAGCACTCCCAAACCCAACACAAAGACCCGGACCAAACTATCAAGCCAATCAACCAGAAAAACAACTCAAAACATCCCTCATCCCCATCAGAATACGTCAAGCAATCAGTCATCTACTTCAACCAGACAATCTCCTCATCCACCAACAAGCAGAAAGAAACTCTCAACGACTAACCATGACCACAACTCTAAGAAAATTGATAAACACTCCAACAGCCTCCACAGTCACCCCGATCGACCTAAGGCGCCTCGGTCCATCATCCCATTCTCAACGTTGAGCAAACGCAATCGTCAACAAGGGCAGGAGCTAGAAGAAGAGGACTCACTCGCGACCGATCGGCTAACCAAGAATCCTTCCCTAGACCTCACTCAATTACCCGAACCAAACCATCCCCCAACCTCCCAACCATTCACAAGTTTTTCATTCTCCTCCTCATCTATCCCCTTCGACCCCGTCGTACCTACTTCACCCCAGCCGCCCGTCGCCACACTGGCACATGGCCTCTCACGAGTCCTCTTTAATCCCGGGGTGCATTGGCTACAAGACCCCCGTACCTTGGTCTACAACTTCGACCATCGACTCCAAGACTTGGTGGCACCTGACCAGTTTAACTTTGACGCCCTAACTCCCTACGTCACTAGCTCCAGAGATCAACAACTCGTCCAACTCGCCCATCAGAACCAGCGAAAATATTGTGGTAGCACTAGTAGTATGACCCAAACCTTGAGTCAGATTTACCTCATGCTCAATGGTAACAAACCTTTGAATATCGGCATGTTGACTGCTAATGCAGCTTCTACCAAGGTCATTCTCATCTCCTAGTCTGACGCTGTTGTTCAGTCGATAACTTCAAAGCTGATTATTTGCTCTTTTTTTTTTTTTTTTTGTATAGAAAAAAGTCGAATTTACTCCTGGTGCTAAGATGCCTGCTTCGGTTATTCTCAAGTACGATCCTGAAACCAAGCGGTACTCGATCGATTCTGACAAGTCATTCGAAACTGAAACGGACTGTCCAGATTCTACCATTCTTTCAAGTCTGGTAAATTCCTAAATAAAACCCACCACAAAATAATTAGAAATGATAAAATTTGACCACATTTTTCTCACCTCTTTTCTTCATTGCAGGGGCATGTACTTGAAAAATTTTTTGTGTTGCCGTATGAAGAGTTCGCTAAACTACTGAAGACCAACGCAAGCTCTCTAGATCCGTCGAAACCCAAATTGCGGGAAGCATATGCGTATGCCAAAGTAAGTCTCCATTCTCTCCCATACATTTCTGAATTCAAAAAAGGAGGAGGAGGATGAGTTTTCACAAAAAAGTTAAAAGGAGTTACGTCATCTGGTATTTGACAGACAAATCTGTTGATGACTAGATCCCAATTGGATTGCTATCATCACTATCTTCCCGGTAATGGTACTTTTGATATCAAGACCCGAGCTACCATTGCTATCAGGCACGATCGTTTAAACCATGCCGTATGTCACATTCCCTATTTTTTTTCTGTGTCGAAGTCGTTTGTTGAGTCTTTCGTTGGTGTTGTTGCTGTGTGGTCAAAAAGAATGCTGCTGGGTATCAAATACGCACTTCACAAGGCCCTCTGGAATCTTTCGAAAGGGAATATTTAGACTTGATCCGATCTGCATTCTTGAAATACCAGTTCAGTATTCAATACTTTATTATTTTCTTTGGTGCTCCATACATTGCTCATGGAAATTACTCGTGGCTAGGTTCCAAGCTAGAATAGGACAAATGGATGGGTGCTTTGTCGCATACCACAACACCCAGCGCGTCTTTGGATTTGAATATCTCCCGATCTCTAAAATGGACCAGGCCTTGTTTGGCAATTCTGAAGAAGGTGATAAGGTTTTCAAGTTGTGTTTGGGTTATATGGAACGAATTCTCGAGGACGCGACTCAAGCATACCCAGAACAAGTAAGCCCTTTCAATACACTTGCCACATATGACAAGAGAAATTGTAAATTTGGTGTTAATTTTTTTTTTCTGTTCCAGTCACTTCGGATTACTACATCAGCCAAAAGCCATGGGAATTTGTGGGTGTTTGTTTCACCGGATCAAGGGGAAAGTGCGAGTCGAGATCCGCCGGAGGAGTACACGACGTTTCATTACAAGAACTATAATTATCTGGACGGCGAGATTGTGGAGGACAGTTACATCGACATTGAATCGAGTTACCAGACGCGGATCGTACGGGATCGAGGGTTGGACGACCCAGAGTTTGGAATGATGAGCTCGGAGGAAGATCGGGAGAAGATTGATTGGTCGATATTTTGTCAGACGTACAAGTACTCGAGGTCAGATGAGCTGGACCAGCTGTACCGATCAATCCGGAAGATCCAGTTCGCGATCTCGCAATTAGTTCTGCCAGAGGGGGTTGACCGGCAACTGATGCGGATAGTGAATTGGCCGGAGACGGCAGGGGAGTTGGAGAGTTCTGGAAGCAGCGCTGGGGACGACGATCTCTCGTCTGCATCGCTCTCGGCTGGCTCGAGGGCGAGCGGATCTGGACATGGTGGGCCGAGCCACACCTTCGTGCCCACGCCGGGAATCAAGTACAAAACGGAAGTGTCGAAGCTCGTCAAGCACCTGCGATCCATCGCCAAGGACGGCTGGAAATTCCAGCACCAACTGGTGCAGGCACAGAAGGACCAAAAAGTCATCAGTCTCAAGCCCGCCGAATTCTCCATCCAGGACCGTCAGCCCTCTCTCTCCAACCGTCCTGCCTCCCCTCCTCTTTCCGCGTCCGCTTCTGCTGCTCCCAACTCCGCCATGGACGATTGGCAGAATCATCTCCTCGCGCAGGAACGCCAGAGACAACTCAAGGCGCTCGATATCTTGGCCTCTAATAAGCCCAATACCCCGCCCTCTTCCAAGCCCTAAACTTTCGGTATCATCCTGTTTTCTATAGAATTTGCTTCCCTTTCCTTCTTTCTTCTTGAGCTTTCGTTATGGGAAAATTCAGAGCGAAAGACATTTCAGCGTCACTTTTTTGGGAGGGAATGATCATGCTTGGATTAAGAGAAAGAACAAGATGAGTTGATAAAGAGTAGGGTTGTGTTGCGGGGACCAAGGAGTGGTAGCATCACACGCTCTGCAGGACTAGAGCTAAGACAGCATCTTGTCTCACGCAGGCTTGTCGCAGGCCTTCATCCCAAGGAGTGTGGGGTAAAACTTGAACACTTTTTTTTTTGCAAAATATGGGTTCGGGAAGAGAGAATTTTGAACAGGAAATGTGGATGTGAAATTATTTGGAATTGACAAGGCTTCATACATATGATAGAATGAATCAGTGGTAGATTCAGTCAAGAGAGAGTGTGAAAGAGAGAAGAGCTACTGAAGGGCTGTTTCAAAAATTAAATGCAATAGAGAAGAACATATATACAAGAGCCTCAAAAATGCATGGCTATTATGCTGGACAAATAGATGAGCTGATTATTTTTTTTTAATTTTCTTCTTGGAAGATACTTTGGCATCACTATTGCGAAATTTCTGAGGATTTGAAAAATATATTATCTTGTTTACTATCTCTAACATGGTCTTATCATCGCTGTCATTAGCCATCTGAGCTATAGGACATTTTCCTGTTTTCTTGAGCCAATGATGCAGGAATTGCCACGAGGTTCTATACATCATACCCTTGTTGCTGACCATGTCATAGCCTGGCTTATTATCTGTCTGATAAGTTAAGATTTTGTGCACTTGCAACGCCCAATCCATTGCGATTAACTCGGTGTCACCTGCCTCAATTTCCCCCCATAAGTTCTTCAAGAATTCTAAATCAATCTCAACTTGCTTCACTGTAAGTACTTCATGTTCATTCCCCTTGAATAACGAAAGATAAATGACCTTCAAGAGTTGTGTAACTTTCGTCATTTCCTTGACAAACTGCAGTCTGACCCTTAAGCTTCTGCGTCCTATCCCAGGTACTTCTTTGCTTCTTTGAGAGTTTGATTCAAGTTTGTGGCCCATCGGTTCAATGATTTCCTTTGAGAAGATTGGATATAGTTTAAGATTGATTCTCTGATCTGAGATTCCCAACACAGTTTTGAATATTTGAACCGCCCTCCTCCTTCTTG
>SMGU01010932.1:0-17090 GCA_004348175.1 Puccinia novopanici
GGAGAGTGCCTAATGTGCATTCGAGGGCAACAGACACACCCAAACCCGCGACATGATTGAAACCTCTCTTCCAAGAAGGAGGCAGTGGCGAGCACAGTTTGTTTCATCCGGAGGGAATGACGAGCTAGGCAGGAAGAGGTGTGAGACTGAAGAATTGAAGGAAGCCTCGACGCCTCTCAAACATAAAGCAGGCAAGTGGGCTGGGCATCGCCTCCGACTTCCGACGCCACCAGAGCGACCAAGAGACAGCTTCACTATGAACAATCTTCCATGTCCGCTCCCTGTGCATGGTCGGTGAGCACTGCCATCATCGCAGCCAGTCTTGCGGGGGCTGGATCCTCAGTAGAAACTCACAATTGTTGATAATTCATCAAGGCAGCTGTTTTGGCTCGAGGATATGTGCCGTTTGGTGTATCCTATAAGATGTCCAAGGCCTGGCACAAGTCAAGACCGCAGTCGAAGAAGCATCCACCCTACCAAGGGGCCACAGCTCTCTCAAAGATCCACTGGTTGTAGCCCATTGTGCATTGAACCTTCTTGTTTCTCTCTCAATCAACGGGGTACTAGTTGCCCTCTGTGTAGAGGGAAGGCGTCATCATTCATCTGAGGACCTTCTGACCTCAACTTCTGCACTCTCAAACAGTGGCTTTCTGACGCGCTCTTTGAAAAGCCTAAATCCCCTTCGAGTTGGTCCGCCTTCACAAAATAAATAATAAAAAGCAGAGAATCTGAAATTAGCCAAAACCTTTTTATTTAATCTTCCTTAACATCTCTCAAAACTTTACCCCTGCTTCTCCATGATTTCTCTTTTTTTCTGCTTTCTGGAATTTATCTGATAGTTTTACAAAGTTATTGTAGGCTGGTTTTATATCTGTTTCTGATGTCAAGTAAATCCATAGTGTGCAATTCACCATGGTCCAAAATATTACCCTCAAGAAAGTACATTAATCCTATTAGGGGGTGTAGAAAATCCTGGTTTTTTTGCTCTTCATTCTTGTCTCACACTCATTATTTTGTCAGCCCTTTCTGCACTCAAACCCCTTGATTAGTCTTGTCTCAAACACAACTTGGCTTATGTATTTAGACTACTTAAGCTGTGCCCTGTAGTGAGAATTAAAAACATCTGTCCTGAAAAACAGTTCTGTGAGGTGGCACATCTAGCCCCATCTCATGACTCATTAAGAAGGCACATTTTCCCCTTCTACTGAATACTAGTCCTTTTGTTCTGCTATCAGAAGAACCTTACTTATTTTATTTCTGGTTGTCCATAAAAATTCTACAGGGGGTAACAATTAGATTTCATCATAAATTGTTATGAGGCTCATTAGCAATGTTAAACAACTTACACATTTCTTTTACATTGCACATCATAGCATCTCCAACATGAGTCAAAATTTGGTGCCCATGGGTCTTTCTGGGCCTCCAGCGTCTCCAATACAAGCCCTGCCTAAGCTTGCCGGTGCCAACAGAAGCTGCCATTGGCTGCCACTTTTGCAACTTTTGCATCCTTCCTCCCAAGCCACAAAACTTTCCTCATCATTGGAACAACAGAAATCAGCAGCATATCCAACACCAACATACAATCCACAATATGCTGGAAAACCCACTCTCCTTGATCCACTTCTACATTCTATGACTCTCCAACACCAACCCCAGCTGCAAATTGCTCATCACCAAGAAAAAATCCAACCCTGATTTGACCCCAGAAACCAAAACCCAAAATTTTACTGTCAGAAGAAATCAGCCAAACCACAACTTCAACATTGAACAACAAAAGCTGAGGGCCTAAAAAAAAAAGAAGAGCATCAGCAGCACATGGACCTTGTCACAAACAAATCAGGTAGTCCAGCAGGACCCACCCCTGCTCCCATCCACGGACTGCTAATTGCAAACTTGGGGGTGGGGCAGAAGCACATGTCCACATCTGTCACAGATGTGTCACAAGTTTGCAATAGCAGTCCGTGGATGGGAGCAGGGTGGGTCCTGCTGGACTACCTGATTTGTTTGTGACAAGGTCCATGTGCTGCTGATGCTCTTCTTTTTTTAGGCGCCTCAGCTTTGGTTGTTCAATGTTGAAGTTGTGGTTTGGCTGATTTTCTTCTGACAGTAAATCTTTTGGGTTTTGGTTTCTGGGGTCAAATCAGGGTTGGATTTTTTTCTTGGTGATGAGCAATTTGCAGCTGGGGTTGGTGTTGGAGGAGTCATAGAATGTAGAAGTGGATCAAGGAGGATGGGGTTTTCCAGCATATTGTGGATTGTATGTTGGTGTTGGATATGCTGCTGATTTCTGTTGTTCCAATGATGAGGAAAGTTTTGTGGCTTGGGAGGAAGGATGCAAAGTTGCCAAAAGTGGCAGCCAATGGCAGCTTCTGTTGGCCGGAAGCTTAGGCAGGGCTTGTATTGGAGACGCTTGGAGGCCAGAAAGACCCATGGGCCACCAAATTTGACTCATGTTGGAGATGCTATGATGTGCAATGTAAAAGAAATGTGTAAGTTGCTTTTAACATTGCTAATGAGCCTCATAACAATTTATGATGAAATCTAATTGTTACCCCCTGTAGAATTTTTTGATGGACAACCAGAAATAAAATAAAGTAAGGTTCTTCTGATAGCAGAACAAAAGGACTAGTATTCAGTAGAAGGGAATGTGCCTTCTTAATGAGTCATGAGATGGGGCTAGATGTGCCACCTCACAGAACTGTTTTTCAGGACAGATTGTTTTTAATTCTCACTACAGGGCAAGCTTAAGTAGTCTAAATACATAAGCAAGTTGTGTTTGAGACAAGACTAATCAAGGGGTTTGAGTGCAGAAGGGGCTGACAAAATAATGAGTGTGAGACAAGAATGAAGAGCAAAAAAACCAGGATTTCTACACCCCCTAATAGGATTAATGTACTTTCTTGAGGGTAATATTTTGGACCATGGTGAATTGCACACTATGGATTTACTTGACATCAGAACAGATATAAAACCAGCCTACAATAACTTTGTAAAACTATCAGATAAATTCCAGAAAGCAGAAAAAAAAGAGAAATCATGGAGAAGCAGGGGTAAGTTTTGAGAGATGTTAAGGAAGATTAAATAAAAAGGTTTTGGCTAATTTCAGATTCTCTGCTTTTTATTTATTTATTTTGTGAAGGCGGACCAACTCGAAGGGGATTTAGGCTTTTCAAAGAGCGCGTCAGAAAGCCACTGTTTGAGAGTGCAGAAGTTGAGGTCAGAAGGTCCTCAGATGAATGATGACGCCCTTCCTCTACACAGAGGGCAACTAGTACCCCGTTGATTTGAGAGAAACAAGAAAGGTTCAATGCACAATGGGCTACAACCAGTGGATCTTTGAGAGAGCTGTGGGCCCTTGGTAGGGTGGATGCTTCTTCGACTGCGGTCTTGACTTGTGCCAGGCCCTTGGACATCTTATAGGATACACCAAACGGCACATATCCTCGAGCCAAAACAGCTGCCTTGATGAATTATCAACAATTGTGAGTTTCTACTGAGGATCCAGCCCCCGCAAGACTGGCTGCGATGATGGCAGTGCTCACCGACCATGCACAGGGAGCGGGGACATGGATAAGATTGTTCATAGTGAAGCTGTCTCTTGGTCGCTCTGGTGGCGTCGGAAGTCGGAGGCGATGCCCAGCCCACTTGCCTGCTTTATGTTTGAGAGGCGTCGAGGCTTCCTTCAATTCTTCAGTCTCACACCTCTTCCTGCCTAGCTCGTCATTCCCTCCGGATGAAACAAACTGTGCTCGCCACTGCCTCCTTCTTGGAAGAGAGGTTTCAATCATGTCGCGGGTTTGGGTGTGTCTGTTGCTCCCTCGAATGCACATTAGGCACTCTCCTGGTCATAAAAGATGGCTGCGTTGGAGAATCTTGTGGTTTAAAACATTGATCCATATCCTCATTGCTCCTCAAAGAGTTTGTTTGGCTTTTTTTTTAAAAAAAAAATGGCTTCAGATAAGTCTTCGTCTAAGTCTTCCTCTTCTAAGTCTTCTTCTTCAAAGTATCAGGGGTCAGATCATTCGCACCCCAAGTCGAGCAAGCACCCTATTGGAGACAAGAAATCAGGGCGTCCGCACCGTCATGAACACCGACCAGAGAAGGAGGCGGGATCAAGGCGAGGCGAGAGGTTGGAAGAAGCTTCGAAGGAATCTGGGGGCTGCAGGATCGGTGTGGAGAGGAGCTATACCGTCTGGATGAAGTATCACAGATATGGCGGACGGCGGACGGCAGTGTGATCTACTGGGAGGTGCATCGGCTCACCTACCAGCAGCTCTCGGAGGCCATTTGGGACTGGGCCGAACGCGGCCTTCAGCAGACTCAAAAACTCTATCTGGCTAACATCACAAGACCTCCCCATGGCGGCCATCGCTCAGCTCTCCTCGACTTCTTTTGCCCCCATCGGAATAAGCTCGTCCATGACCATGCAAGTTTTCCCTCAACTCCTTTTACTTATATTGTCTACTATTGCAACTGCATGAAGCTAACAAGCATGGATGGACAAAACTTCTTCTTTCTTTCCTTGAGCAGATTCAGCGTATTTACAGTGAGTACTTGCATCAAGAGCTTCATCGTTGAGCGTCTACAATTAGTTATGTTAAATATTACTATTGTTCCAGGTGACCTATATCTAATTTTGCGGACATGGACGGAGCTGAAGGATTGTTTGTCGCAACTGAAGGCGAAAGGGGCGCGAGAGTCGGGCAGCCATCGGCTTCAAAAGATAGAGAACCGGCTGACGTTCCATCTGATGGTAGCCTTGCGGGAGTATTGTGGACTGCCGCTCGATCCCAAGCATCCCGACAAGCCCAGCTGGCCGCCGCCGGGAGGAGACAATGATGGCCATGCCAAAAAGGGCTTGCTCTTGGGTGCCGCTCGGCTCGAATCAGATGCTCTGCTAGCTTCTTCTCTCCCCTCTGCTCCTACGTCTGCTAGTGCTGCTAAATCATCAGAGGCGGCCTCAAGCTTGGGCGATCAGAAAAGCCATCCATCTTCTCGACATTTCGACGATAATACTAGGGCAATCTGTTGTCATTGCCATCAGATATTGGACTACCAACAACCACAAGAAACATCAGCTTCGACCCAGATCCCATCCTCCTCCTCCAAACAAGCTGCCTCGGCCACTGGTACTCATGAGGAGCAGATCACTACAAGTTCAGGATCTTCAAATCGTACCCACAGTCGAAGCCGCACGAGTAGTAGGAAGGCGAGTCGACATCCAAGCAGGTCTAGGAGCCGGAAGGAGCTTGACAAAAAGTCTGAGGCGAAGGGTGTTAAAGGAAGGAGTCTGCAGACACTGCCCAAGGAATGCAACTAGGTACTGAATTTCACAACCACTTTAAAATAAATATATAATTTGGTTCTGACTTTTAAGATGGTCATGTTCTGTATAGGTCTGCGGGAGGTGGACATGATGATGGTGATGGTTCGGAGGATTCAAGTTTGATTTCTTTCGATTCTGCTCAGTTCTCCAATGCCTTGGGCATGGTGTTCCATCTTCGTTGATGTTCTGCCAGCGTAGTAGTAGTAGTCAGAATATTTGTTTCGTATGAAATATGTATGGTGTTGTGTTGTGTTTTGGGTCTTGTTGGATTGACAATTGAGAATGTTAAGTTTCTGTGGAAAAGCACCAGCGCGCCCATGGGGGTGGCGCCGACAACCCTACTGACCAGAGGGAGACTTCGGAGTTGTGTCTGAGCAACTTCAACAATCATGCACAACAACAACAGCAACACACCACTCTCCTTCCGAGACTTCCCTCCCAACCGCAATGCCCATCCACGAAGGAAGCTCTACATGCCATCCCACGATGTGCAGTTCGACTTCCAGGTCCGTCTCTGCTGCCAATATCACCTGACAAGCCTCAGCCTTGCTGTTATGTACTAATTGGGATTCTTTCGATCCAAGATGGCCAACCGTACTTCAGCGATTACCGACGATAAGCCAGCCGGGGAGGACTCTGAACTACCACATTCCACAGAAGCCGTCAAAACCGAAGCGATCGAATTCGGCCTCATTACCCAGCCTCCTGCTATCGACCAGGAAACTCTGGACCAATTATGTCAGTCCGAAACCTTGTATGATGGGCTTATAAGCTGCATCACTCTTACTGAACTACCCTCTCGAGCAGCGGTCCCTCCGCCTCTGCAGTACCAGCCAGGCTTAGAGCGTGACCTGAGACCGGATGCAATCTTCATTTACAACCGATCCATCGCACTACTCAAGACCGACCAGATCATCTCACATGTACTGCAACTTCTCGTCGGCCGAAAGCCTACTAGCTTCAGACACCTCGAATGGGTGAATGATTTCTCCTGCGTGCTGGCGTTCGCCTCCGGCACAGATGCGATCGAGGCGTATACTACCCTCCTGGTCAGGCCAGACGAGGTGGAAGGCGAAAACGGACTGCCTGAAGCTTTTGCTTATCTCGCCGCTGAGGACTCGAGCGTGGAGGTTCATACCGCCGCCTACGAATTTGTTTGCACCCACCGTCCTTCGAAACCTTTCTCGGAGGGCCTTTTCGAGGCCAATCCAAAGAACAAGTTCCATCGTCCAACCGGCCTGAGCAGTTGATCCCCTTCATCCGATTCGCAACAAACGCCGATGTCAAGGACTCGCATGCCAGAAAGCAAAGTATGTTTTATGCTCTGAACGGTGATGGAGCCGGTCAAGAAGGCGTCCTGTCCCAACGTGCTGGCGCCATCTATCCTACTCGCAAACCCCGCCATCAACCCGCGCCTCCCCACACACTGTCCGGCCCTCCCATGAACCATACACGTCCCGTAAAACCTCTCCCAAAATCAAAACAGAAGGCTCAACGCCCTAGACCGACCACTTTGGGCATGATGGATGACGAACTTGCGCGGTTTATGGCAAAGACTATTGAGGTGAAGCCATCTACCGACCGTCCCAATCGGAAGCGAGAGCGAGAGGAACAGGCAATCGAAGCAGAAACAGAACAACAGGGAGAAGAAGGAGGAGAAGAAGAAGAAAGAGCACAACAAGTAGAAAATCTGCCAAGCCCGAGTCGAAAACGCAGGATGCCGTCGTCTCCCTCGGTGGCCAAACCATCGGTGGAACTTCTGCCCGATCGACCAGAAACTCGCGGTGGCAACTTGCGCGATGAAATCTTCGAGTCGGATCATCTGGTCACTGATTTCCAGGACGTCAAGCCACGACTAAAAACAGAAGCCCAAGAAGAAGAAGGCTTACAGCCGCATGATGTACATCATGACGCAACATTATCCACAGATATATCCGTGGCTAGAGGACAAGAAGGAGATCAAGATTCGAAAATAATGGATGTGGGAAAGCCAGGCGCATCATCGGATGAGAACAAACTGTCAAGCACGGAAGATGGGCCCGTGCGAGCTGCGAAAGCGGAGCCGAAATCGAAAGGCCGTTGGGGCCCTCTGTTCAGTCGATTGATGTGACGCCTCTCCCTTCCCCCATGTCTGCTGGATATCCTCTCCGAGACTCTCTGTATTTGTTCCGCTGCACCCCTTCTTCTTTTTTTTTTTGTCTCACCCCTTTCCTCTCGTTTTGAAAGAAGAAAAACCAAAATCTGAGGGTGGGATCTCCCGCCAGCGCCCGTTCACATCCTCCCTTGCTGTCTTCTCGCGTCCTCGTCGTTGTCCATCCCATCTGTTTAAGATGACTTCTAGACAAGGGAGAAGGCGATCATGGTTCATTTGTTCCGTCTGAGATATCGATCGTTGGGGTTCATTGGGTCAGGAGTCTCACGGGAGACCACGCAGGCTTGTATGGTCCGTAGCTGGAGACCGCATCATCCCTATTTCCTCCCGACTGAATTCTACAATCCAATGGATATGTTAAGAATAAAACTATGGGGAAGTCGGTGCCTCTAGAGTGGGGCCAGGACACACAAGGTTGGGTGTCGATTGAGCTGTAGTTCTGGAAGAAAGTATCTACAATCAACTGGCTAGAAAGAAGGGAATCTTGAGGCTCTGTCATCTCTGTATGTTCAAAAGATGGCCTGGCTAATAAATTTATATGTTCAAGAACCAATCCATGTTTCTTAGGCTGTTTCATTGGAAACCTATGCATTTTTTATTTCATGTAGAAAAGACTATCTAATAAAACATGAGAGGAGAGGTAGGCAGAGAAATGGGTAAAAGCAGTAGGGGTTGATCAAGAGGATCAACCCAGGAAGAGAGAAAGAAAAATGAGTGATGAGAGGACTTTTGAAAAGAGACTTAATGGTCATGTAATGAGACTGTCAAGTGGGAAAATGATTTATCAGTAAGGGGTCCTTTGGAGCCCTTGGTAATCTGGTGGTTCTTGTTGGGTTCTGTTCTGAAGAGAAGAGTATTCACTCAGCCTGGATCTCACATTTGAGATGGCTTCAAATGGAATATTTAGGGCGTGTGCCACAGCAGACCCAGAACTGTCTCTGTGAGATGTTTTCATTTTTTTTGTCTATCAGGATCAATTCTCTTGAGAGTTGGATACCACCAGGCACTGTTCCAGCGGCAGCTGCAGAAGTGTTTCCAGTCCAAATAGCCACAATCCCAAAAACAGGGGTACCCTCATTTCTGGAAATAGTGCCCAAGATCAGAAAAGCCCTTTTTTGACTCATGCAGAAACTGCTCCCAGTGCTGCTTGGGACAGTGGTATTTCATCTTCAGTGCGCTACTCACCTTTCAGACTCATGTTACATAGATTTCACAGTTCTTGTTATGTACCTGATACAGTGGCAGTAGAAGGAAGCCTCTCCTCATCCTTCCATTGTTTCTCTTCCATTTGCTTCTCCAAGGTATATGTATTTTTTCTTCCCTCTTTCATTCTTTGTTTCATTTTTAATATCATCCTTCCACTTTTTCTCTCTTCATTTTCTCCCCCAGTTGAGCTTAAAACATTGCACAAGCTTAGGCTGATAACCATGATAACCATTGCATAAAGCATCTGTTGCACAGTCTTATGGTATTTCAAGCCAGTCTGGGCACATGCCCAAGTACCGCTTGGCACAGTGCCAAGGGGGCCTGGGCAAGTGCCCAGGGGGCTTGAAAATCCAAATTCAGATGGTTGGGAATCTTGGCACATTACCAAGTTCCACTTGGCCAAATTCAAGCTCTTGGCCAACTAATCCATTACTAGACTTCACAACATCTAACATAAGAATTTTTTTACCCTTTCTTTTACTTTTTTTCTTTATTGAATCTGCTTAGCATATATCTTAATTTTTTGGTTTTTTGGTTTGTAGATGTCAAACCCACCATCTGATTCCATTTTGCCAGTCATGGATTCAACCAATCTCAAGATTGAAGCAAATGAAGAAAAAGCTTGTGCCCTTGATGAGGAGCTCTGAGATCTGTTGCACCTTACCAAAAAAACATAAAGAAAATAGTGAATGAACCCCTTCTGGAAGTGGTTCATCCATTTTTGCAGGTGTGGCACACCTGCTTGGCCAAAGCCAAGCAGGACTTGTGCCCCACCCACCCAAACTTTCTATGTGCCATGTGCATGTTGGGCATTGGCCAAGCTGGCTTTAGGCTTGGCCAAGTGCACTTGGATAAGTTCAGGCTAGATTTGGGCATCTGCCCAAACTTGAAATACCATATATGCCATGAAAAAAAATGAAGGCAATATGAATTTTGCTGATTAATGGGATGAAAAATTTCAAGTGCAGTGTTGCAAGGGGAGCCAAATAGAAGAAAATAAAAGCAATTCAACACATCATAAAAAATCATGGGGAATTGTTTTAACCTCAGTGTGTTGATTTCTTGCTATTCTTCTTCTTTTTTTTTTCTTCTTCTTTGTTTTAGGGTAGTCAAAATTACTTGGGAAATAAATTTATGAAAACCTTTCATATTTTTTACAGTTAGTTGTTAAAATGCATAAAAACATATTGACAATCCCCTGCCAAAAAATCAAACTCTGTAGTTAAGAGCATCCACCCCCATTGCATTAAACCCCTCTTTAGCTAAGTTTACGGAGCATTTAGAGACGTTGCTCACCCTCGTGCCCTCTTTAGGCCTCTTTAACAATAGAATCTTTAGCCAAATCTCTGCGGCTCACTAGATTTACAATTTGCTAGCGAGCCTTGCTAACTCTCTCTTAACAATCCATTCTCTAAGTTTACCAACAGAATTCACCACCCTCAAAGTACATTAATCTTATCTACCACTCCAACTCAATCCTATACATCCCTCCACTCCAACCCTATACATTCCATCAAACTCAAAACTAGCATGGCCGGCCCCTCCAGTCAAAGCATTGATCTCATCCCCTCCACCCAAGGTGGCAATCCGAATCCTCAAAAGAAGAAACAAGGGCCAAACTGGCTCCCCCGCGAGGAAGAGCAGCTGGCAATCTCGTGGATCAATGTTAGTGAACAGCCCAAGTTTGCTGCCAATCAAAGTGGCAAGACATTCTACAGAAAGCTTGAAAGTGATTTCAATGCTCACATCAAAACCCACTATCGAGACCATACTCAAATCAAGACTTGGTTAGTTCTTTTTTTAAAAGCTTACCTTTCAAATAGTTGTACTGACATCTAAAATTTTAGATGGGCAGTCCTTAACACGGCAACACTCAAGTTTTTGGCTATCTATAATGCCATAGAGTTCCAGCCCCCCAGCGGATTGTCTCCGGAGGGCTGGATGGAAGCTGCAAAGACCTCCTATCAAGATTCGACTAAGGCACTTTCAACTCGATCCTAGCTTGGCAAAAGCTTCGCTACGCCCCTAAATGGCGAGTTGATCATCACCCTGAGGCCACTCCAACTGTCCCGGTGGCTACACCTTCTTTGGGAACTCCAAACAACCTAGATGACGCTCTGACCGACTCAACAGTCACTGGAATCTCTCCAAGTGAACGCTCTGCAACTTCAATCTCTCGGCCAATTGGAGGAAAGGCGGCAAAGAAACATCGCATCAAGCAGTCCAATCATGATGAGCTCATCTCGCAAGCCGGCGAGTTGACTACTCTCTCTAAGGATCACTTAGCTGCTCTCAACACCGGCAACGACGTTCTCAAGATGAAAAATTAAATCTCTCAAGAGAGACTCAAAATTGAAGGGAAAAAACAGGTCGTAGAAGAGGAGCATCGACACAGCGAGACTCAACTCAACGACATAAAACTCCTTCGCGAATCTGAAGAGGGGATTGATGATGAAGAGTCTCGAAAGGTTCTCCTCATCATCCAAGACCAAATCAAAAATAAATGGAACACTCGATCCAGTCATAACACTTAAAAAAAAACAAGTGCTTTTCACTTGTACATCTCCATCCACTCATGTATTGTATTGCTGTTTAATTAAAAAATAAAAGGTGCAAATGAAGGATATTATAAGTTACATAATATCAGGAGATTTCATCTCTGCGAAGTAACCAATTGTAAATTTTGAGATCCTCACACAACTGGGCATGGGCCACACAGTCGTGCAGGTTCTGAGTGTTCTGGAGATAAGCTCCCCAGCTGTTTGCCAAGGTTGGGTCAATATGGTTGGGAACAATAATGGCTGAAGGTGTGGAAAGATAGGGGTCGGTGGGTGATCTCTCCTCCACAATCATGTTGTGGAGGATTATACAACATAGCATAACATCGATTACATGATCCTTTTCCCACAAGCGACATCCAGTCTTGAGACACGCCCACCGAGCTTGTAGGACTCCAAACGCTCGCTCGATGTCTTTCCGAGCCGTTTCTTGTAGTTTAGCAAAGTGCCTTGATGCACCATCTTGAGGGTTTTTGATTGTTGACACTAAAGTTGACCAGGGAGGGTAAATGGAGTCGCATAAATAGTAACCGGTCTGATAATGATGCCCGTTGATAGTGTACTCGATTGAATCAGAAGCCCCGGAGAGTAAAGAGTCGAAAAGATGCCTCTGATGAAGAACATTGATATCGTTCAACGCCCCGGGTGTGCCAAAGAATGCATGCCAAATTCGCAGATTGTGACTTGCAACTGCTTCCAGTACTATGGTCGGGGTCTTCTCCTTGCCTTTGTACTGGCCTGCGAATCCGGAAGGGCAGTTCTTCCATGCCCAGTGCATGCCGTCGATACTGCCCAAACAGCCGGGGAAACCTTGTTCTTCATTTTCCTCTCAAATCCCTTTCAATTCGTCACGATTGGGGGTTCGGAGGAACTCTGCTCCGTAGATCTCGATAATATGTCTTGTGAAAAAATTGAGAGTTCTGATTGCAGTAGTCTCGCCAATTCTAACGTACTCGTCTGTTGAATCGGCGCTTGTACCATACGCAAGTTGACGGATAGCACATGTGAGCTTCTGTTGGGGTGATAGGCCTATCTGTCCACAGCAGTCCTGGCAGAAACAACATAACCATCAGAAGTCGAGCATACATGTGAGCTTGAGAAATGCTCACCGCTTTCTGTACCCAAAAGCAATGGTGTAGCTGCAGATCTTGACACAGCCTTTCAAACATGGGCTTGCTCATTCAGAAACGCTGTTGAAACTTGCGGTTGTTGTAGACTGGGTGTTTGACAAAGTAGTCTATCATAAGTTGATTGTGACCAGCAAGCCGATTGCGATGGACTACTTCTTTGTCGCCATGGGGAGACCTTTGAGAAGCTACAGGTTGAGATGCAGACTGAAGCAGCCGGGTAATGAAATCCTCTTCCTCCATGTCAAAAAAATGGCTGATTTGATCCATGGAAAGACAAAAGGGTAGCACTAAAGAGCGACAAGGGTTGAAACTAGATCTTTATATAGTGATCCTGCTCTTAACACTACCTTAATGACCATGAAGGTTATGCAGCCCAGTAATTTCCTTACAAATCGGGGCGGGGCTGGTTAGCTAAGCAATTTAGCTAAAGATTAATCATCAACGGGGTGGATGCTCTAAGTGTGTTATTTATGATTTTATGATTTAATTTTGAACACCCTAATTGGAGATTTTCTCTGAAACACCATTCAGAATTCTTCTTATGGTTCCAATCAATTCAATAATATAAATAAAATGGATGGAATATCTGTTAAATAAGTCCTCCCCTGTAACAATTAACTTTGTTGGGCTCAGCCTTGAGTAACCAGGATGCATCAAAGCACATGGGGATTCTGGAAGTGAGAAGTAAAAATGTGAAACTCTGAAAAGAATATGTGTCCTGTGGGAATCAAACCCACATCTCTTATGTCCATGTAAAGTGTACTAACCACTGTACTAAGGACACTTGGAGATGAATGACTGTGGATGGGTCAATGAATACTTCTGGTGTCTATGAAATACCCAATTGGAGGGTGAAGTAAATGATAGGTGATAATATGGTAGACACCAACAGTTATGATAAAGCCTAGAGAAGCAGAACCACAATCCAACAAAAACAGTTACCTTCCCCAGTTTCTGTTATAAGCGGAAGAGACAAAGCTACTAGCACTATTCAAAAAAAAAAAAAAAGGCAGGACTAATTATGGATAATTATATCTTTCTTATCTCACTGAAATAATAAAAATGTGAATGAAATGTGAAAAATATTCCTTTGGATTTCATTGGAGCAGCTGGTTGTCAAGCATCCCAGAGCTTGGGTACTTCCAGAACTTATCTTTGAGAGTCCTTCCAGCCTGATTGTCCTGTCTGCCTGCAGGAAACACTGGCACTCATAAATCTGCTCCAATGTCTGTGCCAGGGTGAGTATTTTCTGTGCATGTTTACCTGGGGTTGGATCATAGAGCTAGATCAGATAGACTGAGTTCTGAAAATAGAGCTGACTTTGAATAGTGGTGAGCAGTGTTGGGGTTGGGATAAACCTCTCATGTGCTAATCATTCCCTCAGTGCCAGAAAACTCACCTTAGCTGAGGTTATCCTAGTTATGCACTCAACCTAGGTAAAATTGGCTGAGATGGACTGATTTAATACAAATCCAAGGTATTCTTGTATCTATATTCAGTCAGTTTGTCTAAACCAATTTCAATTAGGTTGAGTGCATCAACTATTAGCTAGATCCCTCAACCAAGTTTAGCTTTATGGTTGTGCCTGTGAGGTACTTGAAGGAATTCTTCAATTTGAACAAAGACCAAAATTTGTGCTCTCTTGGAGGCATCAGAAATATTGGGATTCTAATTCTGTATTACTTTTTTAGAATTCATAGGTCATATTTCTCTGGGGATTGGAGGTCTTCCCATTGTTTCCAATTCCTAAATTTATCCTTTCTAAACCTACATCCTAAATCCTATTTGGTGGTGGGAACCTGATTGTCAATGATTTTCACCACTCAACAAAGTTTGGGACTTGGAAACATGCGGTCCAGATTTGGATTTTCGGTGATAATAATTTGGTGTGGGGTCGGGACGAGTAAGTTTTCGATTCGCGTGACCGGATCGGACTCCTACCCGGCAGGACGTTGAACCCCGGGTTATCCGGCCTGCCGGGCCATTCTGCTGCCTCATATGGCTTAATCGTCATTTGTGTTTTGTTGCTCAAACTCTTTCTCAAATAACTCACATCTCAACTGATCAAGCCACACCAACGGCGCGATGGGATCGGAAAGCAACGAAGGTCTAGCTTTCTTCTCATTGAATTTCACACCAGGAACGCGGTCAAAGATTTCTAACAACAAACAAATCCCAATTTTAGATAAGTATTCCGTCATCTTGCCCACTTACAACGAACGGCGGAACTTGCCGATCATGATCTGGTTGCTCGCCCGTACATTTGAGAAACAGTAGGTCTTCGACTAAACCTCCCAATCGGAACACTTGTATAACACATTGGGTCTTGATTAATCTCTGATCCACTGTTGCTGTCTGTCTTCCTCTTCGCAAAATTCATGCAGTCAATTCGACTGGGAGGTGATCGTAGTGGACGATAACTCCCTGATGGAACTTTGGAGGTTGCTGAACAACTACAACGGTTATACGGTCCGCATCGAATCGTCCGCATCCCTCCCTCTACAAATCCTCTGTCCCCCCGTTTCTCATATGCCCCTTCCCCCAATTTTCTACCAAATCTTGTGAAAGACCTATGGCAGAAGAGCTGATTCGTTTATAAGGTAGATTCTTAGACCCCGAGCAGGTAAACTGGGACTGGGAACGGCCTATATGCATGGACTTTCAACGTGTACCGGGTCGTTTACCATCATTATGGACGCTGATTTCTCTCATCATCCCAAGTATCTACCGGCGTTCATAGCGCTTCAACGAGCTCATGGATTGGATATCGTCACGGGCTCTCGCTACCGTTCGGGGGGAGGCGTACACGGCTGGGACTTGAAACGGAAACTCGTCAGTAGAGGCGCGAACATGCTCACCTACATTCTTCTTGACCCTGGCGTCAGCGATGTCACCGGCTCATTCCGGTACGTCTTCAGTTTTTTTTGAAATGACCCATTCGTAACATTGTTTTTCGCCCTTTCTTTTATATAATAATAGCGCGTACAATCGCTCATTGATTACCCCGTTCTGACTGCACATTGATAGATTATATCGAACATCGATTTTGCGAGAATTAATCCAGAAAACAACGTCGCGAGGTTATGTATTCCAGATGGAAATCATCGTCAGGGCTCGATCGATGGGATGTAAAATTGGGGAAGTGCCAATCACTTTTATTGATCGACTGTATGGTGATAGCAAGTTGGGCAAAGATGAGATCTTGGGCTTTATCAAAGGGCTTTGGAAGCTATTTTGGACGGTCTAAACTCGATCACTACTTTTACTTGCTCCGCTTGGTGCTACCCATCAGCCTGTCTTTTGCTTCTTTTTCTTCTCACTCGCATATTCTCTTTGAGTTGTTGTTATTTAATTAAATATTCCTAGCACAATGGATTCTTTTCGATATGTTATTTTCCCTCGGTACGCCTCTTGCGTAATTGGCATCAGATGTGGTATTTTAGTCCGTTAATCCAGGTGGGTGGGGGGACAAAATTAAAATTTTTCTGAGATTATAGAAAGCAGATGAGTCAAGAGTGCGCAGGAAATATTTCTGGTGAGAGTGCTGGCAGGGAGATGATATACTGCCATTCCAGGCTGCTCTATATGCCTCTCTGCCTCTTGCATGGTCCATCATAATGAGCGCGCCTGGGCCTGAAAGAAAGTCAGTCACATCTTTAATAAGTTTCTCTTTCCCAAAACCTCATTCCTGAATTCATCTTAGATTATAGAAATAATCTTACCCCACATTTATCACCCTTGTGAATTTTTGTGATTTGATCAGCCAATACAAAAATCACAAGTAGTTTTCATTTGAAGAAATTTTGTCCAGTTTCTGTGGCCTGAAGAATAGGGAAGCAATCAGACACTGCCACAAAACCTAACTTGGTCAAGCATTCAAGAAGAGATAAGAAGCAGAGCTTCAACTCAACCAATGTGTTAGACCCAGCTGACCAGAAACTCTAATACATAGGTCTGAAAGTGTCCCATGCTATCCAGTACTCCTTGGAAGCCAAGACTACCAATTATTCTACTTTTGACAACAATTCAAAATTGCTGCAGAAATTAAACTTATTGATGGCTGCAGAAATTCAACATATTGATGCTAGAGTTTTTCATTATCTCACAAAATTTTGGAGGATGCAATAAAGAAATAATAGAAATTTTAGGGAATTTGCAGGAGTCCCAGAAATCAAACCCTCATTCTATTCTGTTATATTTTAAGCAATATTCTACAATTAAAATGGAGGAAATAAAATGACCCCTTACAGAAATTAAGGATTAGCCAAATAATTAACTAATGCTACCTGTGCAGGAAAACTTCAGTAGAGGAGAGGAAATCAATTTATTTTTCAAAAGAAAATAGAAACAAGAATACTCATGATTCATTCAAAAATAAATCAGTCAGATGAAGCTGGATTCAATATTGCACAGTCTATACCTCCTCCTTCTGCTATGGCCACATCCAGAAATAAGGAAGGAAATTTCCACATGGTAAACAATAATGCTTCATACAATGATCCATATATGCATGACTCTTAATATGAACCTAAGAATGATAGCTCAGTTGACCTAATAGACTAGGAACTCTGTACTGCACAATGGTAATGAGTTCTATGAATAAACTGATAGCCCCAAGGAAAGACTGGCCTGAATTTAGCTGTGAGGCAGAATATGACCATATTACTTTCATGAAGCATCTTGGTTATATGTTTAACTATGGGGGTTTGACACGCGAC
>SMGU01010934.1:0-11907 GCA_004348175.1 Puccinia novopanici
TCTTCTCTTTTCTCTTTCTCTCCTTCTCTTCTCCAATTCCCACTTCCTCCAACAAGTTTCCGTCTCTTTCTCCTGCAACATCAATGTATTTCTCTCGCTTCTTTCGTTGTCTGTAGCTCTTGTTTAGGTGACTCCTCCTGCTTTGGATACTTATCGACATTCTTCTTTTGTTCTTCTGCATGTCTCATACAAACCAAACAATCGCTTGTGTCATCTTGGATCCAAATATACTCGATGAACCTCGCTCTCGGGCTATTCCCCTCTTCAATGCAAACTGTTCCTTTGATACACCACTTGCGGTGTATGTCTCTGTCTACCCGAAACGGCGGCACCTTCTGGCCACAAACACAACCACCACGTCCGACTTGGACCCTCGATTTCTTTCTTTCCTTCTCTTGTTGATCTGTCTCTCCCTCTCTTCCCGGGTTCTCTTCTCACCTTGCCTTTCTTGCTGCCCCTCTGGAATGCTGACCCCAATAGTGCAACCCGAGTAGGTCGGAACATGGGATTCCGAGATCGTGGCGGTGGTCAACACCGGCTCAATAAAGGCAGAGAGAACGGCACCCTCAACGCACCAACTGGACCCGGATCTGCTTCCCACTCCAACCCTACCAACAGTACCAATGGCCAATCCCAGGCTCCCCCTCCTCAAGGTTACATCTGCTACCGATGCGGGCAAAAAGGTAAGCCTTCCTTCCATCCCAATCGTGGCTTCAGACTACCTCATTCCTATACACCCCGAGACTGTTCTCCGATTGCGATACTTTTCTTAAGCACTTGCAATCTCGAATATATATTGGTTGACAGTGGACCCATGACACTAATCCATCCGTCTCCCCCTTAACAAAATAACATAGGTCACTGGATCCAAGCATGTCCGACGAATGATAATCCTGACTTCGAAGGTCGTCCCAGAATTAAACGTACAACGGGCATCCCGAAAAGCTTCCTGCAGAAGGTGGAAAATGGAAAACCGGTCGATGGACAAAACGTGATGGTTACTTCCGACGGCAGCTTTGTCATCGCTAAACCTGACAAGTTGAGCACACTCTCTTCCCCTCCTTAGCTCCTGAGCGCCCACCGTTACGCTTGCACATTCTTTTTTTGGCAGAAAGACATCATACAAGCCGGAAGTGTGGCAACTAACCAATTCGTGTAATTTTCCATATCTGTCGGTCAACCACCAACTGACCTCTTGACTTGTTTTTTGAATGGTTGAATCTAGTGCGACATGGAAACAGCATAAATCAGTGGTCGTCAAAAACCTTTCAGCAGCAGATATTGAAAACCAAAGACCATCAGATCCAGATTTAGTATGTTCAATATGTTTAAAGTTATTAAAGAAATCCGTCAAGATGGTCTGTTGTAGTTCAAGTTTTTGTGAAAGTTGTATCAGTAATTATTTAAAGACACATTCTTCAGTATGTCCGGAGTGTGAGACCAAAGTATCTTTCAATCCATCCCCATCCTCTTCCTCATCTACCCATCCCAATAATAATAAAGCTTTTATAATCGATGACGAACGAAGGAAACGAAGTGATGATTACATTCAAGAGATCTTGAAGATTAGTCAAGCTGCACAATTAGAACAGGCCAAATCGAACGAAGATCAGACCACCGCCGAAACTTCTTCGTCAAAACCTGCACTGGACGCCCAAGAAGCTGACACGAATTCCAAGCAAGAAGGAGAATCCCAGTCGCAAGCCTCCAAGGTCGATGACAGCTCTCCCAAAATTGATCAATCGAGTCAACCGAAGGATGATTCAAAATCGTTACCGGCGGACAAATCTAATGATCAATCCAACGTTAAGGAGGCCGTAAGCATATATATATATATACAATATTTTTTCTTCTTTTCTCCGAAGTGTGATTATTACAGGGGTCCTGATGCGGATCGATTCGGCGCTGAAGCCCTCAGGGACGATTTCGACGGAAGTGGCGAGGCTGTCGCCCAGTGAGTCGAAGAACGGGCGGACGGGAGTGGCAGGATCGGAAGGCTCTTCACAGATAATGAACGGGACGATGGAGTACGGGAACAAAGAATTTGAAGGGTATGGTACTACGCCGCACGGGATGACGTTGACGAACGGGGGCGGGAACAACATGGGGATGATTCACGGGATGCCCAGGATGGGGTACGGCGGGAACGGGATGATGGATGGGATGATGATGCACGGGATGCACTCGAACCAGATGTGCTTTGCGGGCAACGGCATGTCGGCGCTAGACATGGGTTCCGGCGCCGGCCCCGAAGCGATGCTCGGCGTGCAGCTTAACCAGGTCTTGATGATGCTCCAGAACCCCCAGCTCAACGAACCGCTGCGCATGCAGCTGCTCATGCAGCAGCAGAACCTCCAACAGCAGCTCGCCATGGTCCACCGCATGGCCGGCTCGAACTTGATGGACCACCACCACCACCACCACCATAACAACAACATGATGGACCAGATGAACATGGGCGCTGGTAACCCCCTCCTCATGAACCCCGGCTCCGGCCACTTCGGCACCCCGCTCGGCCTCCACCAGCAGCAGACGGACTTCAACAACAACTCGTTCGGCCCCTTTGCCGGCATGGGTAACTTCGTCGGTCACCACCAGCAGCTCGGATTCCCGACCAATGCGATGCAAGCCCACCCTCATTCAAACAACCCAGCTGGCGCCGGGATGGGCATGAAACAATTCAATCAACCACAACAACTCAACTTCAACAACATGACTGCCAACATGCAAAGACCACTCACAGCCGGCGGCGGCGGCGGTGGCGGCGGTGGTGGTAACAACCACTTCCTCCGCAGGGGCCATCCCTTCCAACCTCCCCATCATCAGCTTTTGACCCCAAGCAATCATCCTGCTCCTCATTATCATCATCAACCCAAGCGTAAACGTCCTGAAGACTTGATCGAACTCGAGAGCGGCGAAAAAGTCCCTAGATATATGTGATCTTTTCCCCTTTTTTTTTTTTATTTTCTTTGGTAGGGGGCTTCTTTATTTTTTTTTCGTGTTCTTTTTTGGTGCTGGTGGTCGTGGCGCAACGGCTATCGCCTTTGCGCCCGTATTGTTTCTTTTTCTTTTCATTTTTTTTTAAAAAAAATTAAAAATTAAAAATGAGCGCAACCGTACATGAAATCAAATCCTAATTTTGGGGCTTGGCTTGGTTGGTCTGGCCCCTTCTTTCAGTCTTCTTGAGTCAGGGGACGGTGGCGGCCTGGAAGTGTGTGTGCATGGTCTCCATGTATGTATGGGCTTCACATGGGTACGGAGGCTGGGATGCTCCAGTTGCCCTTCGTGTCTAAAACATGTTTAACTCGCAAGCTGAGAATCTGCGGCTCTTCCCGCAACACTCATGGCCTTTTCCTCCCACGAAAACTTGTGACAATCCCCCCTCAAAAAAATAAATAAATAAATCATCATCACGGTTTTCGTCACATCAGTATCGCATCATCATGGATGTCTCATTCATATTGTGTGGGTCGTGTGGGGGAGGGGGGGTATCAGGCTAGACACTTCTTTCTGGTCACCTCTGTGTTGCGTCAAAAAAAAAATAAAAAAAAAAATGCGCGGGGTGGGGCCGGTGTGGTGGCCCTGGGTCTAATGTTTTCGTGGCTCATGTGACCTACCCCCACCATGCCAAAAGTGAGGGGGAATACATGTCAGGTGACATTCAGTTAAGATTGATTGAAACTCTAGAACTCCTTGAGTCATCATCATACAAAATTATAACATTGGCCCCTTTGTCCTTGTCATGGAGTCATATCACTTTCTAATGAGTGTATGGCCTGAATTACTTATGCAGTTCTCTCCATCTCACCTGGCTTCTATTCCCCTCACTTCACCATGCCAAAAGTCAGAGGAACACATATCAGGTGACATGAAGATAACTCTATAAATAATTCAGACCATACACTCAGTAGAAAGATATGACTCCCTGATAAGGACAAAGGGCTCATTTATATAATTTTGGAGTATTACTTAAGTAACTCCAGAGTTTCAATGGATGTTACTGAATGTCACCTGACATGTACTTGCCTCAATTTTGGCATGGTGATAATTCATCATGTTAAATTATGTAATAACACTATGCCAAAAGTGAGGTGAATACATCTCAGGTGACAAGAAGATAACTCCAAAAGCAATTCAGGCCATACACTCAGTATAAAGTGATTCAACTCTCTGATGAGTACAAAGGGGAAATTGTGATCATTGTGGAGTATCACAACAGTAATCATGGAATTTCAATGGTTGTTACTGAATGTCACCTGACATGTATTCCCCTCACTTTCGGCATGGTGTCCATCCTAACTAAGTTCCCAGTGGGGCCCACAGGGGCGCCCTTGCCAGAGGGGACATACAACTTGTTGAGTTTTTTGCATTCTGCATTGAGACAAGATTACTTACCGTGACGTCATCTCAAGTTGTGACGTCATCTTGCACTCTTTCTGTTCATCTCAATTCACTCTTAAGAGCACAACTTGTTGATTTCTTTCCTCGTTGAGATCTTTCCTATCCTTTTCAACACTCTTGAATTCCAATCTCAATCTCCCTCAATCAATAACTCCATCTCTCTCTCTCTCAAACTTCGAAAGCATTAGGATCAATCATCTTAGCTTCTAACGTCTTGTCATTCTCAAGAAGGACCTCAAGAAAAATCAGACACGTCTGTAAAGTTACTGTCACTACTCAGTCAATCAACTATTGCTAACTGCTCATTCCTTATTCTTTACTTAAGTTGTCATCCTTGATCGATCCATAATTCCTACAAATCCTCTTACTCCAGTATCTGATTTTTATTCCTCGATGTTTGTGATATTTTTGTTTCTCTGTCTCTTAGTTATCACTTGTTGTTTGATCCCTAAATAACTCAATCCTTTTCTTCTGTAGACTGCACTCAATCTTCTGATTATCCCCTAGCTTAAACTCAAGTCTTCATTGTTCATTACATTTTTTTGTCCTCTCTCTGGTATGCTTAATTCTTTTTTTCCTTTTTCTTATTTTTCTTATCTTCTTTGTATTCTTTATTGACCTTCTTTGTTTCTTGAGTTTGGTTTCATTTCACAGTAATCAATTGTTAATCTTTTACAACTTAATGTCAGAATTTCAGCAGGAGTTGCTGTAGGTGAAAGAGTAGATTCAGTTCTTGAGGGGGACTTGGGACCAGGTTTTTGATGGACTGTGCTCAAACTTGAGGCTGAATTTCAATCTGAGGGAGCACATGTAACAGGAGACAATGAGAGAGCCCCCTTACAGGATCATTTTTCACAATTCCCTCCTATAACAACTGAGCATCCTTGAAATCCCCAGGAAGGTTAATGTCAAAACATAATTAAGATGTTCCAGCTGCCCAAACTGGGTGAGAAAATGCACCTGTACCTGTCTCAATTTTGTTCATTAATATTTTGTCTACATCCCTATTTATGAAGGGCATGGAGGCACACAAGAAGTTATTGAGGCTGACAAAAAAATACCTGAAATTACCCCAGTTCCCCAAACTACAAGAACAATGGGTGGGACTTGAGTGTCATAATTCTGGTCTGAGTGTGCTCCCATGCTCTGTTCCTCTCTTCCTTCCTCACTCCCATCTTCTCTTCATGTTCTCTTCCTGCTCTGTTCCTGTTCTGTCCATGTTGTGTTCCTGTTCCTGTCACCTGTACCTGTACCTGTCCTGTTCCTGTTCTTGTCAACTGCCACCCTCCTGTCTTTGTGATTGACATGTCCTGTCACTTTGTTTCAGTGATTAGGCCCCCTTTTCCACAAGGTCCACGTGCTCCACAGCACTAGAATTATTTCCTTGTTGCTGTTCTTCTTCCATTTTGCGGTGGTTTTCAATGATTTCCATGGTCAATTCAAGTAACTCTGGGTGAATGGTCTTGTCCTGGATTTCCACGGTGCAGTTCACGTTTCTGGGGGCCATCTCTTACGTAAGAAGGGGGTTGGTGGTGTTTGTGGTGTGTTGTGTTGTGTGGGTATGGGTATTTTATGGTGTGCAGGTTTGTTTCCGGGTGATTTGTGGTGGAAATTGGGGGTGCAGCTGCAGCAGGCCCATGCCCAACTTAAAATTGGTGCCGCAACCCCCGGGGGATCTGGAGGTTGTGGGTTTTCTGCAGGTTTTGAATTTGGTGGCGTGACCCCTCTGCCAAAAGGCAGAATTAGTGCTGCAAACCCCAAAAATGGGCAGGACCGGCTTTTGGGGGTCGCAATGTGCACAGGACCAGCAGACTGGGTCACTGCAGCCCCTAAAGTGGGTCCACAACCTTTGGGGGTTGCAACACTAAAACTAGGGGGTCGCAAACCCAGTGTTGGTACATGAATATGCATGTACATAGTCCTTGACCAAGTAACCTGTCACAGGTGTTTGTAAATAGTATTTAAGACAGTTAGAGTTGAAGAAATAAATGATTATCATTCCTGTTAAGTATCACTCTACAACAGGTTATGAGCCTCTTGCAAGAGTGCTCAGCAATTGTTTTTAGATTAATCTAAAAACTCACTGGTACCCAATCAATCAACAAGACACTGTAGTCTTACTTAGAAGGTGAGTCAATCATCTGTAGTCCTATCCAGGGACAAGCATGTAGTCAACTGGGGAGCTTCTTTTTTTTATATCACTTCTCCGTGCTCCCCCCCTCAAATTCAAACCTTTTTTGATAACTCAATCTCTTTGGAACCAACTGTAAATCCCCCTGAGAGCTTGTGTCTGTTAGGGATAGTCTTCATTCATCCAAACCTTGCTTAAGTTTGTGGCATGCAACTTGCAAGTGTATATAACTTGGGATGATCACCCATAGCTACATTGCACTGCAGGGAGGATAGTTTTTTTTCTTGAACTTTGACCATTGCGCTGAGAGGCGGGTGTTTGGGTTGAATCCAACAAATTCCCAACAAACTCCATCAGTTCCCCAACCAAATTTTCTTTCTTTCTTCTCCCCAATTCCCACCATTCCACATCCACTCAAACTTGTAATCCCTCCTGAATTCACCTTCCAAACAACCATGCCCAACCATAAATCTTCTGAGGAAGGCAACCCTCCCGCAACCCGTGATCCCACCATGAAAATACATTGACTAACCCCAAATGCCCAGGCAGAGCATAACTGACTCTTTCCAGCCAGGGCAGCAGCTTTGAAAATCCCCTTCAACAACTTGTCTGGCCGGACTGTCCCAGAAGCAGCCAAGAAGGAAATCATCAGACTGGCAAAAGGGAAATTTCATGAACCTACTCACTCAGAAGATACACTACATGAAACAACTTATCAAGCTAGGATTGCTGACGGGCCTGCGGTCGGTTCTGCGTCCAACAACTGGCAACAACATGAAGGAGCGCTGCACCAGACAAATCCCTCCAATGTTGCTTTGCTTATAGCAGAGATGCGTGTGCAGCAAGAAGCTGAACAACTTTGGCGAGAATGAGAAGAAACCCATGCAAATTGCAAAGTGGATCTTGATGAAAAACCCCAAGTAACCACCATTGTGGAGGCAGTTGCCAAATGATTCAATGCATCCAATATTTTGAAACCTGATGGATCAAACCTACAGCAATGGGAGAGAATGCTCTGCTTACACGCTTCTGAGAGATTTGGCAATCCAGATTTCTTCACACCCAAGGATGTCAGGAAAGTCAACCCGTCCAAGGAGAAGATCAGACGTGGCATCATCAATTCATCAATACATACCAATCTTACGTACAATGTCCTTGACTTGTCCAACTCAGCTGAGGTCTTCAACCATCTATTTTTTAAATTCCGAGTTGTGAATCAAGTGGCAAAACTACAAGGCTGGGCAGATTTTATCTCCATCAATCCCGCCAAATACCAGAACATGGCGTCTCTTTTTGAGGCTTTCAGCAACTCCAGTAAAACGTTTGCTGAACAGAGCGTCTCATTGAACTGGGACAATATGATTGGACTCATCATTCAATCCAATCTATGCAACAGCCTCAGAACAAGTCTCAACCAAAAGATTGACTTGTTTACACTGCAAAAAAAACTGGCTCAACTGCCTGACGTTGACATGCAGAAACTCCAAGGAAGCTTGTGGTGTTACTCAAACCTTTCTCCAAGAATGCTTCAAACAAGCTTTGATGCACAGTGACTGTGCCAACAAATCTACATATGCAGACAGGTGGAGTTTGGATGGCAGCTTAGCTGGAGCATGCTGCATGTCAACTGCAGGCAGTTGACTGAGTTTTTTTTGCAGTGTTATGGACGCGCACGACTCTCAGACACCAACTTCTCAGGATGTACTCTGTTTCCTAGACACAGCAAGAACTGAACAACGAAATCTAGCTCTCTTTGTTTCAATCCAGCTAGCTGTGTCTCTAGTGTTTCAGGATCAGAAGGCCATGAGGAGATTGAGATCAACACAATGCTACATCTGCCAAAAGCTGGACCATATTGCTCCAAACTGCCCCAACAAGAGGAGGGGAATCCCTCACCCCCAAACATTCTCACCCCACGGTCCCCAGAAATCTTCTTTTCCACCATGTACAATTACATACAACTACAAAACACTGCCATATGTTTGCCCACCACAACCTAGCTCTTCCCATCCCCCAAAAGGCAGAACGGAAACAACCTCCACATCCAAAGCTAGCCACTCAAGCTACATCTAACCCTGCAGCAGTCAAAGCAAAAATGATTATTCCCGCCACTGTCACAGAGGACGACCAAGAAGACTAAGCTTTTGAATTCAAATACCTCTCTGTCAATCCCTCACTAGAACGCCTCAGCCTGCGGGAGATTTCTGTCAACCATGGTGAGCAAGATGTCTTTTGGGATTCAGGTGCTTTGGATAATGTGACTGGCAATAGGTACACCCTACATGAATTCAAGCTTCTCCCCAAACCAATAGCTGTAAGAGTGGCTACTGATGGCCTGTGCAACTTCATTACAGGCACGGGTACCTTGAGATTTGTCGGGATGAACTCAACGATTGTTGCAGTTAAGAAGGTCTATTACTGTGAGACTGCTAGGTTGAACTTACTATTTGTAGCAGCATTCAAGAAGGCTAATGCTCAATTTCGTATTGGAAACAATTTTGACTAAATCAGCTTACTCAGCGACAAAGAGACTTTGCTACTCCACAGCGTTTTCAACCCTTTGACAAACACTTGGCCAGTTGGCAGACCCCTGCAGGAACCAGGTGAATCAATGAACAACATCCCTTCTGCTTGTATTACCTCTAGTAATGCTACTATTGAAATGAAATCTGTTTTCAAGTCCCCTAATTCCATTGAGTCCAGCAAGTTCACTTGGGATCCCTCCACTATGACAGCCAAAAAGCGGAATTTTCTATTCTGGAATTGCTTATTTGGCCACGCAAGCCTCAGGCAAATAAGAAGGTTGGTTAAACTTCAACTGGGATATGGGCTCCCAAAGGTCATGTCATCTGGCAGCGTTAAGTGTCCTGTGTGTTCTATTTTCAAGACAACCAGGTCTAGTTCTCTGGGACCATCACATCGGAGCTCCGAGATGCTGTCCATTGTCATGTGTGATCTGATGGGCCCTTTCAACACTCCCACCATGACTGGAGGTAAGTATGCTTTGACAATTTGGTATGTTCATACTACATAAAGTGAGGTTAAAGTACTGAAAGCCAAATCAGAAGCAGCTAATGTTTTGATCCAGATGCTAACCATATGGGAAACACAAACAGGAAAGAAGGTGAAAATACTCAGGTCGGACAATGGAGGGGAGTTTGATTCAAATTTCTTTGCGGATTGGATCAGTTCATGTGGCATATCAGCTGAAAGATCACTGCTGTACCACCATTTTAAAAATGGTGTGGCAGAAAGATACAAAAGAACAGTGGCAGATATTTGACGGAGCTTTCTTTACGACAGCAGCCTTGGAAAAGAGTTCTGGGGCTATGCCTTCATTTGGGCAGCCTAGACTCTCAACAGCATCCCTAACAAGACAACTAGAATGCTAATGCTATATGAATTCTTCTTTGGCAACAAACCTCAACTTGACAAGATGAGAGTTTTTGGCGCCACTGCATACATCCTTGTGGCTCCGGAAAAATGGAGAAAACTGGATGAACAGGCCATCAAGGGAAGAGTGGTTGGACATTTAGAGGAGTCAAAAGGTTGGCCATTCTGGATACCTTCAACAAAAAATCTGGCGTCGTCGGTGTGGGCTGATTTCAGGTGCAACACACTTCTTTGTAATGTTGAGACAAAGGAACCCAAGGTGTTAATCCTCAGGTAATTCATGGAGGAACACAAAGTTGATGAACAAGAACTGAACATCAACCTAGCAAATCAGGCAGGTAATCAGGCAGGTGATGACAGCGTGCCAGGTGTCCCTTCATCTTTCAATGAGGCAATGCAATCCCCAGAAGCTCACAAGTGGAAGCTTGCCATTAAAACGGAGCTAGAGAACGACATAAATCTGTGTGGAAAGTGAGACACCTACCAAAGAAGAGGAAAGCACTAGGTGCCAGATGGGTATTCACCAAGAAAGCCGGCCCAAATAACACCATCAATTTCAAAGACGTTACATTGCTAAAGGATTTAATCAAAAGGAGGGGACAGACTACATGCATACATTTGCACCAACAGCCATATTTACCTCCATGCAGATCCTTCTGACAGTTGCGGCACAGCACAACTGGCCAGTTTACAACTTTGATTTTGTGGTGGCTTATCTCAATGTGCCAATTGATGAAGAGGTGTAGGTCAAAGCTCCAGAGGGACTAGACATGGAAGATGGCAAGGCATGCCTGCTGGAAAAGGAACTTTATGGAACAAAACAAGTGGCACGTTGCTGGTTGAAGCATCTCAGCAGCACACTTGCATCCCTTGGCTACTCATCAAGTTATTTTGGCTCTAGTGTTTACACCTTGTCCAACAAGTCAAACAGGTCAATTATTATGGTACATGTTGATGAAAGGATTGTTACAGGATCATCAGACGAGGCACTGAAACTCCTAGAAAAACAGCTGAAAGGGTGTCTTGAGATTAAGTGGAACAAGGGTATCTCTGGAATGGTTGGGGTTAAAATCCAATGAACAAAGTCAGGTTTTGAACTATCTCAACTGAGTCTGGCAAACAAAATTCTTTCAAACTGGTGGGATGGCATATCTTCCTCTTTGACACCACTACCGGAAGGCTTCAACAGCAACTTCATTGCTGATGAAGAAGGAGTCAACCAAACAGAATACTTCTCAATTATTGGGATTCTTAATTATGTGCCTGTTGGGACACAGCCTGATATTACTTACGGCGTAAACTGTCTAGCAAGATTCTCTTCCCAACTGTTGACCAGTCACTGGAAAGCTTTGAAACACTTAATAGGCTATCTAGTGGCTACGAAAGATTGTCAACTGATTCTGCAACCAAGGAAAGAACCCAATCACCCAGTTGAATGTTTTGCCAATGCCAACTGGGGAGGCCCAAACTCACGCTCATCATACAGTGTCCTACTACGCCTATACAGGTGCCCCATCATGTGGGTGTCTAGACGACTAGTAACAGTAGCTAGTTCCACATTTCAGGCGGAATACATGGCCCTTGGCCTTGCAACCAGACATGCTTTGTGGATCAGAAATCTTCCAGCGGATATAACTGGGGGTTGACTTCCATGCGAGACTGCTCTGCAACAATCAATCAGCTGTACTGAATATTGGATGCCAGGAGGCTTCCAACAAGCGGACGCACCATGTAGAAAAAGAGTTTTAAGTGACAAATCAGGCAATATATGAAGAGAAAACTTCACTAGAATGGATTCCTGGAAAAGAGAAACTAGCAGATGTGCTTACCAAAGCATTGGTAAGACAGCACACAATCTATCTGGGCTCACTATTCAGGGACACATCCCTGAGAAGAACAACTATTTTTTTTCTTCTTCTTTTCTCTTTCTCTCATTTCTTCAAGAATTTATTAATGGTTTCTTGTTGAGGGGGGGGGGGGGG